>APFE031451124.1:0-23583 GCA_000404065.3 Pinus taeda
AATGGAAATCTCCCAAGACTGCTTCCTGTGTGTCAAAAAGGTGGCAGAAAGTCATTTTTTGCTTGTTTTTTGACCTTCTGGAGGCTCAAAACTTGGTGAAATTTCTTGATCTTCACTGAGCAAGTGTATCTTTGCATGACAAATCCAAAAATGTAAACGTTTCCTGAAATGGACCTCCCAATCTAAAGGGTCGCGCACGGGGCGCGACCTCTTGGGAGCAAAACCCTGTTTTTTGACCAAAAAATTCATAAATGACCAAAAATGCTTAAAAATTTTTGAAATTTGTGCTGGGGTTGAGTCATTTAGCACTATGCTCCTTCAAGGAAGCCTCAGCCAAGATATGGAGGGGATCGGGCCTTTTCCTTCATTTGAGTGCCTTGGCCACCTAACAACTTTGATATTTTCAAGCAAAAGCACATGGAGTCTTTACTTGCAAATGAAGGCTTTGAAAACATGATCATGATCTTCTTCAAGCTTTAGCAAACCATAATTTACATGATTGAAGGCCTACCTGACAAACTTGAGGAGATTTAGGGTCTTCTTGAAGTTTATAATCAATTACTGTAGGTGAGCTCCTGAAAGGTCGCGTGTAGGACTGAGAGGTCGCGCACTCCCAAGAGGTCGCGCCCTTGTATTTTTCTAACTGCTGGAACCCCCTGGAGAGGTCGTATCCACCCAAGAGGTCGCGCGCTTTTACAGGAGGCTTTTGGAGGCCTTCCCGGTGTCAGAATTGGGTTTAGGATAGCTCGTTGGAAAGTTCTTTGAGTATACTTTCCAACCCAACTGGAATTTTTCAATTTGAAGTTCATGTGCCCTGTCAAAAATCAAATCTCCCAAGACTGGTCAAAAAGTGCCAAATGAGGCTGCCTCAAGGAAGAGTGCTGTTGCAGTCAATTTTTGAATGCCTTCCTCAACCCCAAATTGAGCTCATGATAGCTCATTGGAAAGCTCTTTGTGTCTAGTTTATCAATTTTACCTCTCAAGCAAATATTTTGGCCAACCATCTAGGAGAAACTTTATTTTTAAGGTCACTCAAGAGGTGTCTTTGGATTCTCCTGAGACAACGGGTATTATGACCATTTCTCTCAAACCATGACACCTGTGCAAGAATGAAGGAGGCGTTTCTATTTGGTCTGTTGTTGGACAAAAAACCTCTCTATTCCCAAATTCATCGTGATTTCTTAAAACATCTTTTGAGTGAAACTTTCTCGATGTGTTGAAAACAAGGAATTTGCCCGAAATGAAGCGAAATTGAAGGGTAAGGGTTTCTCTAAATTCTTGGGGAAATTTTTTGGAAGTAGAGGGATGTTGGAAGCAGGGGAAGTGGAATTCAAGAGATTGAGTGAGGGAAGGGTCCAAAGGGGAAAACACAGCGGGACACAGGCCCAGCCTAGAAAATTGCTAGGTTGTAGCTAGAAACTAGGGTTTGTGCGAAAATGAGGACTTTTGGGGATCTCAGTGATGGGAAGTGTTTGATAAGGTATATTAAAGATAGAGGAAGGTGTATGAACATCTGGATATAAGTTTTACTAATTATTTGACCATCCAAGAGAAATTAGCTTTCAAAACCCTAGGAGAGGGAAATGACCTTGCGTAGGTGCCACTGAAGCATGAACAAGGTGTAAAATGACTCATTAGACACTGAGATGATAATGAAAACCCTATGAATGATGATAGACTCAGCTGAATAGTGACATAGATTGGCATTTGGGCAACTTTGAAAAGAGTGAGAGCAAACCCCTAGACCTAATGCCTAGTAACCAAATTTTGCTTGAAGACTCACTGAAATGACAAAATTTGACCTTGACACTTCACAATCACTTTGTAAGAGCATATTTGATCATTGGAGGAAAGCTGGAAAGACTGACACTAACACATTGAAACAAGAGTAGGAGTAGCTTCGGTCTTAGATGTGATCCAGGTCCGGGTGTGAAGAAGGACCCTTCTAAGACCTTTTACTTTCGTGATGTTTTAAAATTGATTTTTAAAAGAACATTAATGAATACATCTGCATGCGGAAAGAAGAGAAACATAACAATCATCAACACATGAAAACATAAGCATTGATAACGGAGTTCATCCAGGAGGGACTACGTCTCTGAGCCCCATGTCAAGATGGTGTAGGCCGCTGCATTAAGTGTTGTCAATAAAAGTAATGTACACAAGATATGATGTCGTGATCATTCAAGGAAAAATTCCCTCACGCAGGAGTGGCTCTAAGAGATGTTCCACAACTAGAACTCTCGATCAAAAGACTCCTATCAGTATGATACAAAAACATGCATGGTGAGCATCCCGCCAACATGGCACAAAAGGGATGTCAATACAAAACACATGCATGATGACAGCAAGAGTAGCCCAGCAACATACAACAAAACCAAGGGCCATCTGAAGAAGTGGAGGTCTCACTGCTAAAGTTGCTCAGGCCATCGATCTTAAGGAGATGATCGTATGAAGATGGCTACTTGCACAAGAAAGTGGACGTCTCAAACATAGCTATCAAAAATGCTGAAGCTTGCTGAATATCGATTTCACAGCATCGATTGCAAGAAGAAGAATCAATCAAAGAAGAATCAATCAAAGAAGAATTGATCAAAGAAGAATAACTGCTCTGGACTTCTCGCTTTGCATCTCTATGGCTATCTGGCCCTATAGCGCTCTCGCTTATCACTGCAGCTCCACGATCTGCCAGAATTTCAAGCGTTGTTACTCTATGGCTATTTGCATTCTGGATTGATCAAGCTATGTTTCTTTATGGGTTTCAAGCACAGCGCTGGCTTTCTAGCCCTCTCTGGCACTCAGGCTCTCAGGCCTCTTCCTTGCAGCCTTTCCACGCAGCCTCTCGGACTTTCTGTCATACTGCTCTCGCCCACTGTTACCCAGCCTTTCCGCGCTCCCCCTTGGCTCTTTGTCACCATCGTGTGTTATAACACGCTTGGATCAAAGTTGCGCTTAAAAATCGGAGGTCGGTTTTGTTCAGAATAGAAGCCGTTTTCTTAGAAGCATCGGCTGGTGCAACAAAATCCTCGGAATAACCTTCTTTCTATTTAAAACATAAATAAACTAAAAACTGATAAATCCGAATAAAATCCTTTAAATCCGAACTTCAAAATATTTTAAATCGGCCCTACAAACCCTATCGGGTCCGCCTTTAGACGCTTATAGCAATCGTTGCGGCCCGAGGTCCTGCCTTTGGCATCCACCGATCACTGATACTGATCATTCCGATCACCAATATTAATGATTGCTTATCGCAATCGGCCTTGTGCCTTGGGTTTCACCGACCCGATCCGCCGATGCTGACATTCCATCGCCGATTTGCAAGTGCCGATATCACCGATTTGACTTCTCCGATCCCATATATCGGTAATCGTTGATCAGGGGTCTTAAAGTCCACCCTTTGCATGATTCCCGAGGTGATTTTCCTTACAAAGGCTTTAAGTCCATTTTTATGAGGAAAACCTCCTTTTTTTCAAAGGAACCAAGGCAACTCTTTTCGTGAAACTTCATCATCCAGACTCAGATTGATGAACCATTCGCATCTCCATGATCAGGAAGATGAGATATATGCTCTAGTCCTGGTTTGAACTCATTCTGAGTGCTTTTGATTTTTGAGCGTTCATAACCCTCTGTCCTCTATGTCTTTCTGGAGCCACTTGGATCAATCCTCCCCACTGAGGATCTTTTGGTCCTCCAAAAGAATAAAAAGTAATCTGCAACTCTCTCTGTACCCTGTCTGCATCACAAGTATCCTAAAAGGGTCTCGCTTCCATCTCCTTCACCTTTGTTCTTCGGAGCCTTAAGCGACGAGCCGACACTTGCTACTTCTGCAACCTGTAGTACATTGTTTTGCAAATCACATGCTTGAATGATATGACCAACTAATGACCCAACATCCCACGCTTGCCACGAGTTTATCACATACTCGATGGTCAAGTTTACAACAAGATGGATGTAATATCCCAGCTATGACAACAAGGCCAACCTATCATGGTTGCTTCACAAAGTGATGGAAAACACATCATCACTACAACACATGATTTACACACATAATGCCAAACACTATTGTGTGGACAAGTGATGGAAACATAACATCACTTTCAAATTTTTAACATGCAACTCAAAATACGATTCAAGACATGACCAGACATCATTGTTGTTGAACAAGTGATGGAAACACTTCATCACTTTTACACTTTAAAATGAAACAAATGATTTACAAAATAATGACCATGAAACAACAACATGTCTAGCAACCATTTTTCACTTATCATGGTGAATGGGTCACCTTCTTGAGGTGGATTTTCTTGTCGAACAACTGCTTTACTTGGTTCATGCACCGACGCTTTATCTTTAGGGAGATGCTCTGGATGGAGCTTCCAGCAAGTGGCTCTTTGATGGCCATTTCTGTCGCAATGACTGTAGTAGGCTTTCTTCCTCCATATTTTCTTAACCTGTTTATTTTCATGCTGTTGAGAGGGTCTTTCACGCCTCATGAGTGTTGCCATTCTTTTCCAACACTTATAAAAGGTATGGTTAGGTAAACCACAAAAGGTACATGTTTTTCGATGCCTTGATCTTCATTCATTATTAACAACATGATCATACTCAAAATGAACATTTGAAGATCAAAAAGGGTTATACCTTCCTTTGTTGTTTCTGATGTCAATATGGTGATGAGAGCTTGCCTCAGCTCTCTCCCTGCAATGGAAATTTCCATGGGATGATGGGGATGTTTTCCCATCATTCTCTTTCCTCGACAATGTCTCGGATGAATCTGACACCTTTGAGCACTCTCCTTTAGTGTATCTCGAGCCTGAAAATAGATGTTCATGCACAACCTCCAAAGGTTGAGTGTTGCCTTGGTTATTAGCACCAATTTCTTCTTTCTCCTCATGCCTCGTCCTTGTAAGGAGCCTCATGTTTGTCCCTGTAATTGAGATCTCCAAATATCCAACAGACATCATACTATGAGAAGATGAAATCGAAAGGAAATCAACATCTCTTACCTTCTCTTTCGATTTGGAAAGAACTGATGAGGGCTTCTCATCATCCATCATTGGTGGTTCACTAAATGTCTCAGCGCATTCCCAAACTTCTTTCCTGACATGCCCAAGTCTTGCCTGACAGGGTAATTCCTCTACTTTGATGGGATTGACAATGCCTTGGCCATTAATGCCCAAGCCTTTTCCTTCATACCCCATTCTCTTCAACAGTTTGGAGCCAATTCCTGTGGTGTGATTTTCAAACACAGCGAAATCATTATCAGGAAACATATATGAAGATGGAGAACTAATTTTTACCTCGCATGGGTCACGCTGCAACTTTTCCAAGGCATCGTCCTTTGCTTGCAACTATCATAGAAAACTTTGTTTTCCTCTTTCTCTTCATGTAGGCACATCTTCAATTCATCATTCTTTGTTTGAAGATTATGTTTGTTTTGCTTCAGTTCTTCCATGGCCTTTTCTGTGGCTTGCAACTGAAGCTACAACCGCTCCTTTTCCTCTCTCTCTTTCTGTAGAGTTTCATACATAAGTTCCACTCTCTTGGAAATGTCGAGCATGGTCTCGTAAATCGCTATTTCATCCTCTGTCATTTTTCACACTGCAATTCACATCAATGCAAAGACTGCTCTGATACCACTTGATCCAGGTCCGGGTGTGAAAAAAGACCCTTCCAAGACCTTTTAATTTCATGATATGTTAAAATTTCTTTTTAAAAGAACATTAATGAATACATCTGCATGTGGAAAGAAGAGGAACATAACAATCATCAACACATGAAAACATAAGCGTTGATAACGGAGTTCATCCAGGAGGGATTACGTCTCTGGGCCCCGTGTCAAGATGGTGTAGGTTGCTGCATTAAGTGCTGCCAATAAAGGTGATGTACACAAGATATGATGTCGTGATCATACAAGGAAAAATTCCCTCACGCAGGAGTGGCTCTAAGAGATGTTCCACAACTAGAACTCTTGATCAAAAGACTCCTATCAGTATGATACAAAAACATGAATGGTGAGCATCCCACCAACATGGCACAAAAGGGATGTCAATACAACACACATGCATGAGGACAACAAGAGTATCCCAGCAACATACAACAAGGGATCTCAAGGCATAACATAAATAGTTATGACAACAATTACATCACATAAAAGATTCTGCATAACATGAAGCAAGGAATCATGACAACATGTAATAAACAAGATCCTGCATTAACATCAACCAAGGATCTGTGCAACATAATGCAGAAAGAAGAAGTACATGAACACATCATATACCTCACAACCAAGGGCCATCTGAAGAAGTGGATGTCTCACTGCTAAAGTTGCTCACACCATCGATCTCAAGGCGACGATCATATGAAGATGGATGCTCACACAAGAAAGTGGACATCTGAAACATATCTATCAAAAATTTTGAAGCTCGCTGAATATTGATTTCACAGCATCACTTGCAAGAAGAAGAATCGATCAAAGAAGAATCAATCAAAGAAGAATCGATCAAAGAAGAATCAATCAAAGAAGAATCGATCAAAGAAGAATAACTGCTCTAGAATTCTCACTCTACAGCTCTATGGCTATCTGGCCCTATAGCGCTTTGTCTTATCACTGCAGCTCTGCGATCTGCCAGAATTTCAAGCGTTGTGACTCTATGGCTATCTGCACTCTGGATTGATCAAGCTCTGTGGCTCTATGGGGTTCAAGCGTTGTGTTGGCTTTCAAGCCCTCTCTGGCACTCAGGTTCTCGGGCCTCTTCCTCGCAACCTTTCCACTCAGCCTCTTGGGCTTTCTATCATACTGCTCTCGGCCACTGTTACCCAGCCTTTCTGCGCTCCCCCTCAGCTCTCTGTCACCATCGTGTGTTATAACACGCTTGGATCAAAGTTGTGCTTAAAAATCGGAGGTCGGTTTTGTTCAGAATAGAAGTCGTTTTCTTAGAAGCATCGGCTGGGGCAACAAAATCCTTGGAATAGCCTTCTTTCTATTTAAAACATAAATACACTAAAAACTGATAAATCCGAACAAAATCCTTTAAAGCCGAACTTCAAAATATTTTAAATCAACCCTACAAACCCTATCGGGTCAGCCTTTAGACGCTTATAGCAATCGTTGCAGCCCGTGGTCCTGCCTTTGGCATCTGCCGATCATTCTGATCGCCAATATCGACGATCACTAATAGCAATCGCAATTGGCCCAAAGGTCTAGGTCTTGTGCCTTGGGTTTCGCCGACCCGATCTGCCGATGCTGACATTCCATCGCCAATTTGCAAGCACCGATATCGCAGATTTGACTTCTCTGACCCCATATATCGATAATCGTTGATCGGGGATCTTAAATTCTGCCCTTTGCACGATTCCCGATGCGATTTTCTTTATAAACGCTTTAAGTCCATTTTTATGAGAAAAACCTTCCTTTTTCAAAGGAACCAAGACAACTCTTTTCGCGATAACTTCGTCATCCGGACTCGGATTGACAAACTGTTCACATCTCCACGATCAAGAAGACGAGATCTAAACTCTAGTCCTGGTTTGAAGTCATTCTGAGCGCTTTTGATTTTCGAGCGTTCATAACCCTCTGTCCTGTGTGTCTTTCTGGAGCCACTTGGATCAAGATGCCAAGCCTTCTCATTGATGAAGACCTTCAGGCAGGTTGATTCCCTGGGTTAGCCCTTGGGAATATGATTAAGGTGACAAAGGTGTGATAATTTGGGGTTGTGTTCTCGACAAAGGCATTATCATTTGGTGTTTTGTTCATAATGAAGGTGTGAACATTCTTGGTTTTGTTCAATGCGATGAAAACATAAGCATTTTGGGTTTTGTTCTAAATAAAGGCATTAATACAATCTGAAAAACCATCATGGTAGAGAGGTTATTTGGTAGATTGGCCTAGCTTTGTGTCAAGCAGTGAAAGTGGAGGTGATCATGGAAGTAATTTGTTCGTTTTATGCTACTACAATTTGACTAATTTGAGGATTCAAACCCTCGTAACTCCATAGCATTGATTGCATTCACCATTCAAAATTACCTTTCATATTTAATAATAAGAATATTCATAGTAATTCCACAGAGTCACGTAAATAGGCCTCGAGAATGGCATCAAATTGTGGGCTCCGAAATGAGTTCTAAGCCACATCCAGGGTGTAGAATGTTGGACATGGCCACGATGCTATGAATTATCAAGCATAAGAATCATCAACAGTGGCAAGCCCATATCATATGTGGAGATGAGAGTGGCTGAATAGCCTTTGAACGATATGATGGGAGGAGTTGGTCTGTCGTTCGGTTGATGTGGCATCATGTTATTGGGTATTGGGCCTAGAATAATGCCTGAAAATGCACCCTTCAATTGGTTTGATATTTTTAATGGAAACCGAGGTATATCCGCTGATTTTCCATCAACTTGGGTTATATTCATGTGGGTTTTTTTTTATAATTTTATTTCCCCAAATCATGTGCAATTGTAACAATAAATTTGATATTCATCACATTCTGCAAATATATTTCAAGAAATCATCATATCACATACTCATTGATTCCTTATAACTAGAAGAAACAACTTGAATGTGCATTAAAAGAGGGCATAAAAGAAAAATAACAAAATAGGTGGAAAGGACAACGCACACAATTAAATCTTAGATATGATTTAATTTGGTGGCCATGGCTTACTAATAAATAAGCATTAAATTAATTTAAGATCTGAATGGGGGGAGAGAGAAGGAAGTCCGCCATTTGAACAAATCACAAATAAAGAAAGAACAATGGATTTTGATTGAGATGGGGCAATGATAGTGCAATATTGCACACAACGTTCAATATTTTCGACCATTTTTCCCATTAAACAAAGAATTTGAGCACTATACACTAGAATTTAAACTTTTTGAGCTAATAATAGGTTGTTAGCTAGGTTGTTTTGAGTTGAGATAGATTATCACCATGAGGTTATATTTATCTTAGCATTGTTTGACTATTTTGATGTTTTCTATGCACCTTGCATAAGATAATCAAGCTTATTTTGTTGCATATCATTTTTTCATTTTCTTTGCATATTGTTGTTAACGATTTAAGATTTCAAGTATGTTTCAAGAAATCGACTGGATTATGATTTTTTCATGGGTTAGAGAAGTTGGGAATTGAATTGTGTTTTGTAATGGATTAGAGAAGTTGGGAATTGTAACAACTATTTGTAAAAGAAAATACAATTTCTACAACTCATTTATTTCTTGTTTGAGGTTTTTGTTGTGAATTTCATCTTTGGGTATGAATTCAATGCATTAAATAAATATAATGTTGTAATACTAAAACATTGTAATGATTTAAAGAAGAATTTGGTTTATTCTCATGCTAGACAAAATGCTTTTAGGTAGGGCTCTTATTATAACACCCATGGAATTCCCAAGGGAAAGAAACCTATAGAACAAATGAATGCTTTGCAACAGAAACCTATTATGGTAGAAATATCTTCAAAAGAATAAATTTTTGATATCTAGACACCTCAATCAAAGGTGGAACAACCAAGACCTATTTTCAAAGACAATGAAGCCATCAAAAGGGCTCAAAACCCTTTTCCATGATGAAGAGAGGTGTATCAAAGATTTCACATATAAGAGTGTCTTGAAATAGTACCTCATACTCACCTTTTTTTTTGTAATTAAAACATTTATATTATATATGATCAAAAATTACATTCATGAGAGCTCTATGGATTTGCAAAATCCAGCCATAATCATGATCTAGCATATGAAAACCAAAGAAATGCTAGAAGCAGGAGGAGGCCTTTTTCAAAATTGTAACGAGAGTTGGTCTTCATAATTGTCATTGTACTTATGTAATTATATATTTTATGTAAAAACAAAAATAAAGAAATTTTTTTTTTCAAGCATGGGTTTCATGCTCAAGTCAATTTATTAATTAATTCAAGCATGTTTTTCATGCTTCTAGGATTTATTGAGTCAAAATAATATTTTTCATGATTCAAATTATTGTATTAGAGTCAAGTCCCATTTGGAATTTGAAAAGAAAGTGGAAAAATATTTTTATTTGAGTCGAAAATATCAATTTGTGTCCCCATAAGACCAAGTTGGATCTACCTGGACAAGTCAGCCTTCAAAGTGAGCTATTTAACCTCCTAGTTGTGTATAAATAGAAGACAATTTGACCTCATTTAGAGTATGTCAAGTAAATTTTATTTCTATGCCAAGAAGAGAGAGAAAACAAACAAAAAAGTCAAGAAGAAAAAGCAAAATTTAAAGGAGAAAGAGTGAAGGTCAATGGAGGAAAAAATATACCCTAATTCTCTCACACATGTGAAATTCTGAAGCAATTGCAGGGGCTAAAAATCTACAGTTTGACTGAGTTTTGAATGTGTTGACTATCGTTGACCAAAATGAATTTTGACTTGTTGGAAAAACTTGAAAGGAGGGTTTACTTGGGTATTGTGGGAAGTCTTGGTCTTGGTGTTCAAGTTTTGGAATTATCACTTTGATTTTATTCTATAAGAAAAGAAGAAATTACTGGGTTTTTCCCCTTGGAGGGATTTTCCCCGAGCTTCGAGTCTATATCTCGTGTTCATTGTTTTCTGTGATATTCATAGTTTATGGTTTTGGTAAATTGGTTGATGAATTGAACATAACAAAATTAATAAGAAGCCAACATATAATCACAACCAATTATCAAAGTAAAGATAAATCAACCTTAATTTCTACCCTAGTGATTTCTCAACATGGTATCAAAGCTAAGATGAGGATACGGCAACTTGAAGATCACTCTTGTTGGCACAAGTGAAAGACATTCATCAAAGCTACTTTGGAGGACAAAAGGAAGGAGAAAAGCTCATCATTCATCTTGAAGGAATACATGTACATCATCTATTTGTATTTCTCTCTCTATCATTTAAGACTGTTGGTTGCTCATCATTTTTTGAAGAACATCATCATCTTATCAATCTCTCTCTCTTGGAATCTCTTTGATCATCATTCATTTTGAAAAATATCTCTACAAGAAGAAGAATCAAGATCCTTGGGAACGTCATCTACATTCTTGGAAGCATCATCCCATCTTTGAAGTAACCATCCTAGAAGTCATCATTCTAGGACATCTTTGAAGTCTCTTGGAAAGTCTTGGGAGCATAAAGATATTTGAAGACATCATCAAAGGAAACACATTTGAAAAGTAAGTACGATATTACTCTCTATGTCTCAATCTTCAAATAAAATGAATTCATTTTGTAAAGAAGGCAACAAGCTCGATGGGGTATGTGCCTTGCGAGGCAATGATGATGGTCTCTATAGTCATGCATCCCCAACATTGTGCTTTAATATAGTGGAGAGATAGAGCTTGTTATTCAAGGCCTTGCTATATCACTATGTTGACAATGTCAATCATGACATTGATGCTTAAGATGGCTTATCAATCTGACTCTTCTTATGATAATATTTCAATTTGATATTTTCCTTGTATCTTGTAGTGCAATTATGAATACCTCCCTAGTTAAGAGGAAGTGTTGAAAATTGTAACTAGGTTTGGTCTTCATAATTTTCATTGTACTTATGTACTTATATATTTTATGTAAAAAAAAAAGAAGGAAAAACAAATCTGTTTTTCAAGCTTGGGTTTCATGCTTAAGTCAATTGGTTAATTAGGTAAAGAATGTTATTCATGATTCTAGGGTTTATTGAGTCAAAAGAATATTTTTCATGAGTCAAATTATTGTATTAGATTCAAGTCCAATTTGGACTTTGAAAAGAAAGTGGAAAAATATTTTTATTTGAGTCAAAAATGTCAATTTTGTCCCAACAAGGCCAAGTTGGCCCTGCTCGAAAAAGTCGACCCTAAGAGTAGCCCATTCGACCTCCTAGATGTTTATAAGTAGAATATAGTTAGACCTCATTTGGAGTATCTCAAGCAAGTCCAAATTTTGTGCCAAGAAGAGAGTGAAATCCAGTAACAAAGTCAAGAAGAAAAAGAAAAAGTCAAAGGAGAGAGAATGAAGGTCATAGGAGGAATAAATTTGCCCTAATTCTCTCACACGTTTGAAATTATGAAGTAGTTGTAGGGGCCAAAGTTGCAAACCTAGTTGTAGGAGCCAAAAATCTGTAGTTTGACCAATTTTTAAAGGCGTTGACTACTGTTGACCAGAGTTGAATTTGAGTTGTTCGAGAAGCTTGAAAAGAGGGTTGACTTGGGTCTTGTGGGAAGTCTTGGTCTTGGTGTTTGGGTCTTGGAATTCTCACTTTGATATGATTCTATAAGAAGAGAAAAATTTACTGGGTTTTCCCCTTTGAGGGGTTTTGACCTAGCTTAGAGCCTAGATCCTGTGTTCATTGTTTTCTTGTGATCTTATAGTTTATGGTTTGGGTAATTGCTTTATGAAATGAATATAACAAAAGTAAGAAGAAGCCAACATGTAATCATAAGCAATTATCAAAGTAAAGAGAAACCAACATTAATTGTTTCCATAGTGATTTCTCAACAACCTCTACCCATTAAGGAGAAACCAAAGGTCATCCTGAATATTACAAACCACATTACAAAGGGAAACCAAAGCGAGGTTGTCAAAAGGAACCATGAGAAAAAAACATAAAGAGGCAGAAGCATAGGAGAATCGTGGCCATGAGGAGGATACCTTGGAAGCCACACGTGGTCCAATTAGAACCCAAGAGTGACTTCCTTGACCATGGGACAGGGCTTGTAGCACTCAACATCGTCAGGAAGAGGGGGCATCATTAGAGTTGGCTCACGAGAGGGACCTATTTCGACTTGAGCTACCTTAGGATCCTTGTGGGTATTGCGACACTTTAGTGAGGGACTGAATTGTTGATCATGCATCATTGTTGTCTGAGTTGGAGAGAGTTGGGGAGAATCTACAATTGTTTCCATCGAGGGTGACACTTAGCCTTGAAGTTTCATTCTCATAAGCACAACAATGTGGAACTCCATGTTTAAAAATTTTCCTTCCAATAGAAAATTTACATCCTCTTGGTCTTTGAAGTGATGACTGAGGAGGTTTCTAAGAGCCCAAATATTATCACCTATCACCCCGAATTATTGCATCTCTATGTCTACAACCATTCGACAGAAATGGTGGGGGATGGTTCAATCAAAATGGTCATATCCCTTCCCATACCTAGGTTGGAGGGGAGGTCTTCCTTTGCCACAACCACCTCTATGTGGGAAACCATTCTTGTGCATCATGGTTTTTATTGAATTGTTCTTCAAACTTTTCACCAGAATTTCTACTATGGATCTTAGCACCAAAATTCTAAACCCAATTTTGAACTCTTGCCTGCTCCGGAATGAGACAACATACTGCTACAATAGTGAATTGTGTGTGTTCCAGCAGAATTTCAATATATGCTGGAGGTCCTCTCACTAGGTGGAAAAACGAGTGTACTAGCTTATAATCTATCATAAATGCCATGAGATGGTGGGTTTGTCACCGACTTCATTTCCCAATCCCAATGTACACATGAATACAAGCCCATGGTGCCGCCAAAGGCCTACTACATGAGAGCTAGGGAGGGGATTCATGAAGTTAGTTAATGCACTTAATTTAATGTCCATAACCTAGATATGGGGGTAATACCTATGTAGACATATCTCAAATCCCCTCCTTCATGTCCGTTATCAATTTATTAAGGAGAATAAGAGACATTATACAACAATTTGTTATCAATTATTCGCTTGGTGAGTGGTAACATTGCTGATATTTCATATGGTGGAAAAGAAGTTGACCTTGAAAGGAATATGGATCAGTTACATGGGGGTCATATCATAGTGACAAGGATGAACTTTGATGAGGTCTTTGTTGAGAAACCAATGCTAGTAGACTTGGGGTTAGATTTATCTTTCTTGATAATTACTTGTGAATTATGTTGGCTTATTTTACTTATTTGTTATATTATCTTTTATCAAGCAATTACCAAATTATGTGTGCATGAAGATCACAAAAACACAAGACACAACCTGGGAAAAAGACCTATCGAGGGGAAAACCCAGTTAAAATCTCTTCCTTCAATAAATTTTTTTGAGACTCTTTAACCTAGACACAAACCTCCTAAACACCAACCCAACCTTTCCTTCTTTGATCCAACCTTCGACCTAGTAGTAGCCACACTTAAACTCCAACAAATTTGACTTGGAAAGGAGACTTCCATATCCTAAATCATCCCACAAGAGAGAGAGAGAGAGAGAGCAAAGCTTCAATTTTTTTCTTCCCTTCCAAATCACATGAGAGAGAGACCAAAGCTTCAATTTTGTTCTTCCCTTCAAAATCACACTCCTGAGAGAGAGAGAGATAGAGAGAGAGAGAGAGAGAGCAAAGCTTCAATTTTGTTCTTCCCTTCCAAATCACACTCCTTTTAGCATCCTTCTTCACCTTAACAATTTTCCAAATTCCAGCTTTAAATATTGAACTATGTGTGAGAGAGTGAGATGCTCCAAATGAATTCGAACTACCTTGTATATATAGCCTTCCAATGACATCGAATTACCTTTCTTGAGACTGACTTGATCTTCTTGAGGCTGACTTAGTGTGGAGGTTACATAATTCATCTTTAACTCAAAATAATTCTTTTTACATCATTCGAAAGCCCAAGAAGGGTCTCATAAAATATACAATGACTCTAATAACTCTTTATTAATCCTAGGAGTCCATAATGGAAACTTTGACTAATAAAATGATGACCTGAACATGAAACCCACGCTTTAATAAATCATTGTAACAATAATAAAAATTGTTTTGACAAATACATTTTATGAAGACCGAACCTAGTTACATTTTTCAACACTCCCTCTTAACTAGGGAGTTATTCATAAGGAAGATCTCAAACTATATGAACTATAAAGAGTTTAGTCACCATGTTAGGGTCCAACCCTAACCCCCTTATTTATGTAATAGGGTCGAGTCATAGTTATAGTTAAATAAAGAGTCAATAAAGCCCATATTAATAATTTTAAGTGGTTGACCCACATTTAAAGAAGGGACCACAGTGAGTTGCAAATGGGCCATGGTATTAGATAGATGTTATTAATAAGAACCATGGTATTGACCCATGGTATTGCATGTATGAATCCTATATAAAGGATAGAGACTCCTCTCGAGGAGCATCATGTATTATTTTGTAATTGAACTCAACTCTATTGGAGGTTGCCCCCTCGAAAAGGCAAGTGAACATTGCTTTCCTTTTCTGAATAATAAAATACTTGCTGTTATTTCTTATTATTCTATGTTCTGGGTATATTTCTTCGCATATTTGGTATTCTGGTATCTTCTCGCAGGTCAAGAGCATAACACATGACAATGCCAGGAATAGATTCCTAACCAGGGAAATTTATCCAAGGTCTCCCAATACTTTAAGCACTAGAATGCCACAAACTATCCTAACTAGGAAAGTTATCTGAGTGGGATTAAGATGGACTAAATCATTCAGCCTCTCTAGGTACCATCAGGCTTACTTACTAACCATCAACCCAAGAATCTGGGTGTGTCTGAGGTTAGAGCTCCATGACCAATGCCACCCTCCCTACTTCGGAAACTAAACATCAACACATAGTGTCGACCAGATGTCCTTCCAGGCAATGTGTTTCACACACAAGGCATTAAAAAATTTCTTCCAAACTTTTATCATCATCAACAAGATCACTAATATCAACTAAACCAAACACGCTTATAAGATATTCAAACCTCTTATTAGGAAGAGAATTTGTTAATATATCAACTACCTCATTTTATGTCGAGAGATACTATAGCTTCATGATCCCATCCTTCACCAAGTTCCTAATATAATGGAACTTATTGTTGATATGCTTCATCCTAGCATGAGACACAGGATGTCTAGACATCTTGATACAACTTTGATTATCACAACTAATCACAGTAGGGTCCAGAGGCTTCTCAAACAAATCTATCAAAATCTTCCTCAACCATACAACCTCCTTTCCTACTTCACATGAAACCACATACTCTGTTTCAACAATACTCAAAGCAAAGCGATCTTGCTTTGTACTCATCCATGAGATCATGGTAGATCCCAAATTAAAGCATCCACTAGTAGTGCTTCTTCCATCGGTCTCGCTGCCGCCCCAATCAGAATTTGTGAAGCCAACCGGCTTGACTTCCTTGCTATTTTACTTTAGGCAGTGATGTATTGTGCCACGAAGATATCTCAATATATGCTTGGCAGCTATCCCATGATCATGATGAGTCTCCAACTAAAATTGATTGAGGATGTTCACAATAAATCATATATCCACCCTAGTATTTACTAAATACATCAAAGAACCCACTAAATGACAATATGAGGTAGGATCCACGAGACTTGGGCAAGATCCCCTCAACTTCTTGAGATTAGTGATCATAGGAGTAGTCATGGGATTAGAATCGATCATCCTAAATTTCTGTAACAACTTGATGATATAATTTCCTTTCCCCAAATATATATCCCCAAGATTTTGCCAGACTTCTAGACCTAGGTAATAGTGCATCAGCCCTAGATCCTTCTTCTCAAATTCATCTACCAACATCTTCTTACATTCTTGTATTCTTCTTTCCACACTAGTAATGAATAGCACACCCACATACAATAGAATAATGACTAGCTTATTATTCACAACCTTGATGTAGAGATTTGGATCAACAAAACTCTTCATGAACCCAATTCTTAGAAGGTATGCATCCATTATTTCATGACATGCCCTAGGATCTTGGTTCAAAACTATAGGGCCTTCTTGAGTCTACACACATGATTATATTTTCAATTTACCTCAAAGCCTCCGAGTTTCTCAATGTATACTTCCTCATCGATGGTCCCATTTAGAAATGTTGTCATCACATCCATTTGATGGATATTCCATCCCATTTTAGCATCCAATGACACCCAATTTCTAATGGTAGTATACCTTGTAGTGGGTGCAAAGGTTTCTTGATAATATATGTCTTCCTTTTGAAAGAAACCACTTGCAACAAATTTGGTAGTGTATTTATCTATACTTCCATCAACAACATGTTTGATATTGTAGATCCATTTTGAGGTGAATTTCCTTCTTTTTCTTGGTTGATCAAATATTTTTCAAAGGAAATTTTTGGAGAAACAAAAAGTTACTACAAGGCTAATCTAATTGATCCAAGAAGTCTTGGAAGAGGAGGTCTAGGGTTCATCTCACACATTCTCTTAATTCATTCAAGGTATTTTTGTTCTCTTTCGGGGCATGATTCACTTTCACCTCTTGAGGTAGATAACCTTATCTTCAATAATTGTTGATTGCTTGGTTGGAGGAGTATCTTCTTGGAAGGCCCTCGTAGTATAATTTTGGTTCTATTATTTCTTATTTTGGATTCTAGGGTTCATCCTTGGTGTTCCACCTAATATTCCAAAACCTCAAGCATTGAGATACCAAATCAACAGAGGACATAATTCCATGTCTTTAACTCCCGTGGAAGAAAGATCATATCCTTATTCCAACAATTTGCAATCATTTTATTTACAAAATTATATATCAAAATCTCTTATCTTTTTTGTAAATTTATAGTTAGTCTTAAATACAAAAACCCTAGAAGAAATTAACTAGAAGTTGCATAAGCAAATGCCAATGTCTATCAACCTCCTTGAAGAAATAAAAGCCTTGAAAGGAAAATTACCTTGATAGAAGGCCACAATCGACGCTTCCCAACAACAAAAAGAAGGTTTAAAGGTGCAACACCCGGTCGATGATAATCAAACTACCAACAACAATGCTTCCAATCAGCGTGTGGGCATACTACTGCCTGATCCCAACTTGCTTCCCAAAGATGACCTCCCATCAATTCTTTGAAATATTCCCTCTATAAATGTTCTTTGATTCTCGATCAGTTTTGAAAATTTTATGCATGTAGCTCATTAGTAATAGTCAGATTACAATATAGCTAATTTGTAATTCTAGAAAGATCCTCTCTAGAGGACCCACTACTAGATGAATTATTGTTACTACTTCTCAAGTAATTGTTGCATTAGAGCACATATTTTAATAGAAATTATCGTTTTTGCTAAAAAAAATGTATTCTATAATATAAAATGTTCCTTATCACTAGATCTACATCCACACTTTACACTACTTACTAACCGAATCAAAAGAAGACATGCCTATATAGATCTTATAGCCATATACCCATTTAGATATGTGAATGCATACAACTCCATACATAAACTTGCAATTGTGTGCTCAAATATGCAATGCTTAAAGCATCTATTTTCTTCATTACTCAAGTCCTCCAAATACACTTACTAAGTACTTATTAATTCATATATCCTATCACTGTATGACTAAGAAAATGATTTTTGAAGCATCTACCTTTACTTCAAATACAATAAGCTAAATGAGACACTTCTTAATTGAAAAAAATTCTTCATTAGCTCTAGTAATGTGTTGTCACCAATGCTCCAAATTGGTTCTTGTAATCTATTTCCTGTTGCTTTCCACCATTGAGACAACACGAGAAAAGTATATCATGCAACAATGTTGACATATCCTCTCTATTGATGGAATTATGACATATTTTTTCTATTGATGGAATTGTGACATATTCTCTCTGTTGATGGAATTATGACTTATTATCTCTATTGATATATATTAATATTAGACCACTATAGTGAGAAAGGATAAGGATACTAAGATTTGATTCACCATCTAGGAAATGCCTAGGTTAGTCTCACTAGATAGTCCAAGCCTAAGGTTTTATACTAAATTTTAAAAATAAGAGACATAAATGTCATTATAAGATAGGAACAAAAAACATAAATAAGTTCATAGAGCCAATATTTATCTTGGAAACTCTTACTTGAGAAATGAACACCGAAACAAATACATAGTATTTCTTTGGCAAAGGTGGACAAATACCAAGTGAATTAAAAACACTATATAATGGTGTTCTTCAAACATTTTAATAGGTTTCATCACTTCAAATACCATGGTTTTACCAATACCATAGGGCCCTATACCACCAATCGAAATCTTGTTGTTGACATATCAAAATTTTCTCATAGGGTAAGTCAAATTAACCCATCACTAACTACCAAACCCTTAGAACTTGGAATTTTTATCTTTTGACAAATGAGTGATCAGACGACACCCTTCTTCCTTATTATTATCTAATATAATATTCACAATTTCTCCAGTTAGTGATGTTCCTAAGGTAGACCAAACCAAAATGGGAAGGTAATAAAAAACATGGTGCATGCAAGCCAAATGGAAACTACATGCAATCTACGGCATAACATTTCATTAACATCCATATCTAAAAAAATCATAAATACATAGTGGGTATGTAGAAAGTCAACACTGGCATCCCATTCCATCCTTTAAACACATGTCTAATGAGCACAAATTTATATACACTCTCAAGACACAAATTTATATACAATTTACATGGATATGCACATTATAATTGTGTTTATGTAAATTTGTTGAGAATGTGTATTAAACTTTTAATGCATTTAAATTGTTGCGTGATATTAAGAATAATATTGAATGTGACTCTTCATGATGACATCACTAGTGCCTCAATAGGCATTTAGGAAAGTGAAGGTGGACAATGCACAACTCATTAAGGGCATGTCCGTGTGGATTGTAGTGTTTGCCATCCATCACAATGAGGAATTATGGGGATAATATGCCAATGAATTCAACCCATTGTGATTTGTTTACAATTCCTGTAAGCTTGAGATTGATTTCTTATCTTTCTCCTTCATACTTCAAGTGATGACCATGATTTCCAATTGTGAAAATAAATTATATTATTGTTGAATTATATGATTTACGCCGAAAAATTATATTATTGTTTATATATATATATTTTGGTAATTTAAAAATTTATAAGAAAAACAATTAGTTTTTAAGGATATAATCCATTACAAATTTGGTTAGAAGTATAAATAAGTTATATTTAAATTTATTTTCAAAAATCATAAAAATTATTTAATTTAAATTTTCTTAGGTTAAAAATATAAATAAATTATATTTATATTTATTTTCAAAATCATAAGTCCATGGGTCATGGATAGACGGTAATATGCTGCAATGTTAATGAACTCCTTAATGAAAAGTTGCAATGTTAATGAACTCCTTAATGAAAACTCACCGGTTCAATCCCCAACTTAATCAGATTAATATATTGGACACTATGAAGATGTAATCCTGCCAAACTTACAAAAAAAAAAATCATATATATATATTTTTTAATTATAATAATAATTGTTATTTCTTGATCTAGAAAAAATGATAAGATAAGAAAGCTTTATTTAAATATAAATATAAAAATACACTTATTATTAAAACTATATATGCACATAAATTTTTAATGCGTTATGCATTTTATTTCAAGTATTTTTTTTTAAATATTGAAACATCATTTGGCTACCATAATACACCATTTACATATTATTAGATATTTTATTTTAACATTTAATTTTTTTGTTTTTATACAAGGAGCTCGATAAATGTGGCACGTGAATTATGAAATGGAGTAATCTAACAAGGCAGAGGAATTGCCCAGTTTCCGTCACCGCCTGGAAAAACGTCCAGCTCCGGCCAACGGCAATTCCTCCGCCCTCAACCACCTTTCACAAGCTCCGCCACCCTCCACCACCGTTCCACCCTCCTTGATGGAATAGTCTAACAAGGCGAAGGAATTGCCCTGTTTCCGTCACCGCTCGGAAAAATGTCCAGCTCCGACCACCGGCAATTGCTCCGCCCTCAGCCACCTTTCGCGAGCTCCGCCACCATTCCACCCACCACTGTGGAACATTAATTCGTCTAACAGAATTCTGAGCACGGGTATGGCAATTTGAATTTGCGCCAAACCAATTCCCATTTCGCTCATTTGCATTAGAATTTTCCCCGAGGGCTCTGCAGCTCCCCTAACCAATTCGACTCACCAACTCCTGCACTCTGCAGCTCACCACCCAGGCGACAGACAAGGAGCAAACCAAGGCGGACATCACCAGCCAGACAAGCTGGTTCATTTTTCCACTCTGCAATTTCTCCGCCTTGTTAGACTACTCCATTCATTTAGCGACACCCAATTCCCAATTTGCTGAGAATTTTGGGTTTTGACACAGCAAATTTCAGTCGATTATATACAGTGCCGCCATTAAAGTTGCAGATTGACCTTCAGAGCTTTTTGGAATAGCGATGACATATCGAATTGATTCATAGCGAGATCAATTGACCAATCATGCCAAATCTTAAGTACACTTATCCATAACCAGCCCAAGGTACGTTTGGCGTTTCTAAAACTCAAATTTCTTTGCAATTCACAGTATTTTGAAGTCTGAATTTCCTTTTAATGGATTCGATGAGGAGACCATGTTTAACATGTTGTTGCAGGTTACCCTTAGGGTTATTACCAGCAACCCTGCCCATCGTTGCCCCGCCGGTGTACTCTCAGGCGCCTTCGAGGAGGAATGCAGGGGTTCTAGAGGGGTGATATGTTGTTTTTTCCAGAGCTTTTGGTTGTTGTTTTTGTTGATGTCTGGGTATTATTTAAGGGTTTGATAGGAATTCTGAAGTTTTTGATATGAATTGTAAGGGGTTTTTATTTGAACTGGGGTTTAATAGGAATTATTGTCAGGTATTATTAGGGTTTTGATATGAGTTTTTATTGTGCAGCTTGGCTGCTCTCTGTTGTCGCTGTCTTCTGGATGAGTGTTGTTGCGATCTGTCTATTATCTTCATGAATTAATCGGCCATTGAAACCTCTCCATGTGTACATATTTAAAAATAATCCCGTTGGTGTTGACAAAAATTGATTACAAGGAAAATCATGGTGTTGTATATTAACATATATGGATTTAGTCCATCCTGCTTCATTGAACATTTCATGGAATTCAATATAGGGTTCATGGTCTGTTATATTTCTTCTGATTATGGTCCATCTTACTTCACTGAACATTTCATGGAATTCAATATAGGTTTCATGCTCTGTTATGTTTCTTCTGATTATTGTCCATGTTTACACTTCATATAGATTTTGTTGGAACTTTGGCATTGATACAGATAAATTAAGTGTTGTTTATGCATTCATTTTTAATGAGGCAAGAGTTCAAATCTTCTAAACCTGACAACATATGTAAAGAAGAGACTTATAAAATACTACATCATTCAACCAATGAATTATGAACTGGAGAATAGCTAAAGGCCAATAAATTGTCCAACTAGCAGCATCCATATCAATTTAAAGACTGGATACAACATGGACAGAGAATTTTGAGCTGGTACAAGCCTTTTTGCATTAATCTTGAGAAGATTTCCCTTACCACCAACACCTGCAATGCACAGAGTTTGAATATATTTTCAAATTCAATTTATAGTTCAAACATTATTACCATGTCGTATCAAATTTGATTCCCTCAAGTTACAGACTTCTCATCAAGGGAAAAAACAACAATTTGAAAAAGAATTTAAATTTTACAGAGACTAATTCAGTGGAAGTTTGACACAGAGAGACACAAAAAGTACCCACTTTCCAGCATACATTGACAATCACTAGACCAAACAAGTTTTGTAAAAATTACACAAGCAAAATTGATTATGCTCCTTAACCTTGCATTGATTGCCAATCCCACTACCTTAGATCAAATTGCCACTTGCCATCAAAGTTAAATGGGCAATTAATGGCAAATCAACAAGGGATACAATCCATTGTTGCATAGGGACGGATTCGTGTAAGTCTTACCCGGATAAGTGCCAGGCTGACAGCATACCTTAACAATCATTAAAGCACACAAATTTTGCAAGAATCGCACATAAGCTAAATTGATTCTGTTCCATCAGCTTGTGTCTGCTGCCAATCCCACTACCTCATCTCAACTCCCCATCAAAGTTCAATTGGGTACTAAATGGTAAATCAACAACAGATAGGAGCCATTTGTTGCATAGGGACAAAATCATGGATTGTAATCGAACATAATTGTTTGCTCTTCACTAAAATTACAAGTTTCAAAACCATTGGTCATAATAGAACACACAGTATGCACAATATCCTATGTTCCACCAAGTTTCTAGGGCAACAAAGTGCGTGAGTGGAAGTCAAACAAGATGGGTAAATGATGGAATTCATCCTCATTCATTTTCAAGGCTTACAACAGGGAATTGTGGATTCATAACTTATCAGTTATGGCTAACATTTTGCTTCAGAATTCATGGTTCTTTCAATTCCAACTCCAAACATCAAATCTATTGCACTGTGACACTGATCAATATATGGCTCACCTTGAGTCTCAACAGCTGTTGTGGCCTCCTCATCCTACACTAACTTCCCCATCAGTTGGAAACTTTTAATCATTGTTACAGGGGGCCTTGAATAGTTTCTTAATGGCCGTAGAACTTTGCTTAAGGTAGAAAGTCAGAGCTCTTATTTTAAACCCTATTTGCACAGTATAACTTGCTAATAATTTATCCTCTTTGGTAGAAAACAATGATCTTACAGTATATAGAATTTCCCTAATCTGAGGGGAAATATTAGGAGAGTGGCTGATACAAGAGTTTTTCAATATGAAAATTTAGTAATGATCGTAGCACTAAGCCTTGACAATGTTTGTTACACTAAAA
>APFE031451127.1:7198-106799 GCA_000404065.3 Pinus taeda
CAATATCCATAAAAGTACCTTGATTGAGATTACCTTTCTGCATAATGGTCTTGAACTCTCCTTCTTCTACATCTAGCTACAACATGTCCAAGATTATGACATACATAACATTCAACATTATTCATAGGAGAAGTAAATGATTTTCTTTGAGGAATCTCTTCCCTTGGTTGATGATGAGATGGATCTTTCATTTCTTCGTTGATCACTTTAGATTTCTCTTTAGAGTTCCTTGCTTCACCTTGTGAACTAGATTCACCTTCAACCGATTCATGGAAACCAAGACCAGTCTTTAAAGCAGGAGACCTTTGACTACTAAGAATATCATCCAAGACTTTATAGCTATCTTGAAATCGTAAAAGCTTATCCTTTTCTTCGATTTTACCTTTCAAGATATTTACCTCAACCTGAAGCTGTTCTTCCTTTTCAAGAGATTGCCTTTTCAAATCTTCTTCAGCTTTTCTTCCTTCTTCCATTTGTTCCCTTAGTTTGAGAATCTCCTTTTCTTGTTTTTCATTCAGATCCTGCTGCATTTGACGAACTCGGAAAGCACATTCCAGCTGGGATTTTAGGCTGATGACTTCATTGTCTTGTTTTTCAATTGCTTGATGTAGATCTTCATTCTGCTTCCTTAATTCTTCAAGATCTCCCTTTAGTGAGGAGAGGATTGTAGCTTCAAGATTTTCATAGTAGCTGGATCTATCTTTGAGTTTCTTGATGGTTGTGCTTCTTTCGTTGACTTCTTTTCTTAATGATGTCACTTCATGCTGCAATTTTTGACATTGGTCTTCCTTGTCCTTGAGTAATTTTCTTACCTTGTTTCCTTCTTCTAGTTGGGCCTTCATTTTGGTAGCTTCTTCTTTGAAGTCACATTCCCTTTTGTTCAATAGATCTTGTTGATCTCTAATTTTTTCTGTCAGCCTTTTAAATTCTGCTTGTATTTGATATCTTTCTTGTTCACCCTTAAGAGCAAGTTCAGTAGTTTCACTATCACTTCCATCTCTTTCACAAGGAAATATAGGTGGAATATCAGAGGATAACACATTCATACCTGATAATTCATCTTCATCTGATTCTGAATCTGAAGAGCTTCTTATGCCTAGTCCCCAATCGATTCTCCCACTGTCATAGTTCTTCTGAGATGTCTTCTTCTTCTTCTTCGGTGCTTTCTTTTTGAGCTTCTTTCCCATTGTTCCATGGATCTCCTTCAAGCGATCAAGCTTCTACAAAAGGACCTGCTCTGATACCAATTGTTGGAAATAATACTGAGAGGGGGGGGGGGGAATCAATATTATACATTAATAAAACTTTTTCATTTCCATAACCAGATTCATATATGCTACTTCCACAACTTCTTATGATTAAGTTAATTGATCTTCAATGAGTGCATTAGAACATCATCAACCATATTATCAGTTAACAGATGCAGTAACATAGAATAGATCATCACACATAAGGCACACACATGAACACCATGATATAAGGTGGAAACCCAATGCGGGAGAAAACCACCTGCTGCAAGTCATCTCAATCTTCTTCTTAATAAGAAAATCCTTTACAATATTTGTACTGGTGCAGGCTTATACCAGTACGGGAGCTACAACCCACTTTTCTCTTGTACTAGCCGATCCATTTACTAGTACGCAGGCTGCTACCTGCTACAATGCTCCAAAGATTCCCCTTTTCTTTTGTACTAGCTTAAGTACTAGTACGTAGGTGTCGGCCTACAATCTTCTCTCCTCCAGGTACCACGTTTCATCAATTTTCATACTGGATACACTGAAGCACAACACATAATCTGAAAGGCCACATTTCATCCAATTTTCATAGTGGACCCAATAACCACATTGAAGCTCATAATCAAACAACCTTCTGAATCACCCAATCACTAGATCAATACTTATACAATGAGAGTCATCAATCAGATCTAGTCCATCAGATAAAGATGAGTCATTAAGAACCTGATCCATTCATCCATCAATGTATAAATATTTAATCAATCACTGCTATTATCAGAACTTAATACCAGAAATCAGACATCACTTCAAAACCCAGAACACAACAATGATAAACATGGATAGCTAAGTAGATTTTATGAGAAGTACGTAGCTTCACCCATATAACAGCTGCGTATAAGTACGCACTGTATCCAACTGCTTCCCTGCGTACGTGTGCACTGTGCCTCACAGTCTTCCTGCGTACGCGCGCTCTGTGTCCAATGCACTGCTTGTGCCCCTCCGCATCTGCAACACTTCTGCTCCTGCGTATTTGTGCACCTGAAACTCTTCTGTGCCTGCGTATCTCCGCACTTTTCTTTCACTGGACCTGCGTACCTCCGGGTATAGATAATTTCAAGACTTCAAGAATAACCCAGACTGTCAGATCTACAGATCTGAACATGCGCCGAGGAGATATCATCCCATTAGTAGATCTGACTTGTAGTTCTCATGTTTCTCCTTGATTTAGATCTAGCTATCTCTCATAACCCATCATACTAGAATTTCAGAATCTAGCTTCTTAAGATATTCAACCCAAAAAAGCATACGCTAAGCCAAATGATCTCCTTTGCTTTATATAGGCAAGCTCTTCCTCAAATCAAGGATCATGGGGCTCAATAATAATAATAAAATAAAACAATATCACGGGCCAAAACCATGATAACACAATACCGTCGGCTAAATACGAAGGGTTAAACATAAGGAACCCCACGTGTGCACGCTTTACTGCCTAGAAGTGTGTGCACTGGGGGTACACACCTCATGAATGGGATAACTGCGGGTATGTACGCACTTTATGTAACACCGGCCTGCGTGTACGCACCTTTTGTACGGTGTGCCTGCGTACTCCTTATTTTCTTCAATATTTGAGAGCTGATCATCAATCTCTGCTACTGTCCTGTTGTATAGTGATCCATCACCTGAATGGGTTGCCATCAAGGACAACACTTTAGCCATAATGCCAACACATTGTCCACTCCTATCCCATGATATTACTCCGCACACCATACACTTATTTCTTGACGGTCTCATGATGGATTTTTTGGGTTTAAACTCAAGTTGATTGCACTTTCATTTTCCACCTGCGCTCATGAGATGTGACCAATCCCTTTACGGCTCCTCTCCACTGTATTTTCCGCAGCCATCTATCAAAACGTGTAATCTCCCGTACGCAGCTGTTAATTCAAATCTCGTCTCCACTCCACTCACTTACCATTTCATTAAAAGTTTCCCTTTCATATACACACATTTCAAATTGTGAAGTTATTTGTGCTTGTCTACCCTCTGTTCCGCCTGTAATTTGAGGCATTCCCATTACCTGCTACTAATTGCAGCCACTGCATTTTACAGCAAAACCTACAACCGAGCTACTTTCCCTCTACTAAATCCTTTGTGCAATTGTATCCTCGGTTGAAATTCAAAACAGAGAGGAATGGGAAAATTACTAAGGGTAGAGCAAGAAGGACCGAAATATTTAGAAGGTTACCCCCAAGAAAAGGAATTGCTAAGGAAAGCCAAATGGTTACGTTTCATCCAGAAGTTCAAAGGCTATAACAAAGAGGTAACCAAGGCTTTTGCACGGTCTTTCGATGGTCAAATGGTGGAGATTGGAGACTTGAAGCTCACGGTGACCGAGACAACAATAGCAACTGCCACAGGCTTACCTCAAGAAGGTGAACGATGGTTCAAAAACAAAACCGTGGATGAACAAGCATGGAGGATTATGCTAAGAAACCCAGGTATGGACACCACTGTGTTTACTAAAGGAATACATGTTCATGCATTGAAGGAAGAATGGGCTAGTATGCTATTAGTTATCCAAAAATTTGTCACTTGTGAGGGCCGCTTTGGTTCAATGTACATGTACCATGCTAGACTGCTGATAAATTTCTTAGAGAATCAGACTCTTAATTTACCTTATTTCTTGTTGTTAAGTTTGAAAAAAATGAGTATTATAGTCCAAAAACACATAGGCAATATAGAACCTCATCTATACCATCATGGACTTGTAAAACTTATCATTGAGGACCAACTAAAGAAAAACAAAGATACTTGGGAAAAATTCTTGATAAGAAACTACTTCCAAGAGCTAGCTGAGGCCTCTGAAAGTAATACACCAAAGGTACCAAGGAAAAGAAGGAGGAGAAAAAAAAGCACTCAAATCCAAGACTCCCCTACTACAAAAACTCACGAAGCTGGTTAACAAGAAGAGGAAAATAGAATTAAAGACAAGAAACAGAGGAAATATAAAGGTAAAAGGACCATCCAAGAAGTCTACCAATCACCTGAGCCATCCATAGAGGAGGATTACCAACCACTGTCAGAGAGATTAGTACATCTTCAGGCTGCTATAGAAAAGAAAAAGGAAAAAGGGAAACAAAGTATACGAGAAAAGAGTACTAGTCCACCAGTCTTGAGGAGAAGCCACAGGTTAAGAGGGAAGTGGAATAAAACACAAATAAAATGGCCCCACTTCATTGACTTGGGTGGAGAAACACCGAGAAAAATCCAGCTGGCCATACTTCACATAGTCCTCAACCAAGTATTGAAACTAGTCCCCTACATAATGAAAGCCCTTTTCGGCCAGAGCTAGAGAGCAGTCCTCCTTCTCCACCATATTTTGAGCTCAGTCCAAGAAAGACACCTGAAATAGATCCCAATCAATAGAAGGTATATGACTACTTGGAGTCATTGGAAAAATCAACTGCAGGTACGAGTACCACTCTGCCACTAGATGCACAAGTCCAGCTCTTAAAACAGGAGGTGTTTGAATTAGAAGTCCTAAGCAGGCATATCAAGCAGGAAAATGAAACACTCAAGGAACAGAGCAAAGTAGATAAAATTATTCATGATAACACCATGCTTCATTTAGGACTATGGCAAAAGAAAAACAAGAAACTGAAGAAAAAGTGCAAAAAGTTGAGCAGAGCCTTAATTAATCTCAAATTAAGATGTCTAATAAGGAAACCAAGGATGGTGGTGGCACCAAATAAGAATAAAAGAGGGCTAGATGTCCTAGTAGAAGCATCAGAACACATGGACTAGAGGGGAATGTCTAAATTTTGGTTGCATGAGGACATGCAACACCTTCACAGTGGGGGTATGTTGAGTCCCAAACCTGCACTTCCCTATATACCCTTTCAGCCTTCTTTTTCCATTTACTTCATCCACCCAGCTGTCAAATCATTGCATATTAGGCTAAAAAGATCTTATGAAATGGTTTCCTAACTATGTTTCTGACTGTTGTTTGGTTTAGATTTTTTGTTCAACAGCTGCAGAAACTTGTCACTTTCCACAGCCAGCCTGAGTTTCCACAGCCATTTTGTCAAAAGCTATGCTACAGGTGTCCAATAGAGAAACCAGCCACATGGGCAGGATGCAGGCGACGTGTACATGGAGTGTGTCCTCTCAGATTAGCCAAATCGCTCATAAACAATCATGGCCAATGACGGTCAAAGGAAGGGCCAAATGAGGAATTTTGCGGTGGCACGACTCTGTTTTGGCACACGTGAAGGATTGTGTGGCACGATCCTTCATTCTTAGAGGTACTGACACAACTGTCGACCAGCCTGCGAACCGAATCAAGCAGCCACCACTCCATGAACTGAACTGCTGTAATGACCATCACGCTAAATCTCAAGCCATGGAGATTTACATGTCTCTTGGCAGCACAAATCTAGGAATTAGTTATTAGCATTTGCACTTATAAATAACGCGTTGATATACGTTGAACAGTTAGTCTGGAAGTTGTAATTTTGACTGTTGTTTCATCCCACTGTGCTGTATTTTCCTTTACTTTATTTATGCAATTCAATACATGAGAATACATCGTTCCTGAATCCAATTTGTGAATAAGTAGTTGGTTGGCTAAGGTGACAGAGGGCCCCTGTACACCAAAGCTTGTATAGTTTCTTACTTGCTTTTGTTTACTGCTTTTTGTAGTCATTACTTGTACATATTTTATGTTGTTATAATGTTCATCACTGTCCATATTCCATGTTCTCTTCATAATTGTTAAGCTGATCAGTGTTTCCTTTACAGGTTTTTGTAGGCAGCCCGGGCACATTTACATGTTTTTGATAGCTACTGACATGAGATCATCTTTTCCTTTTTGCTGATTTTTATTCATTAAGTTTAATTCCAGCATTGTCACTTCTTTCGAGTTTTGTTTTTCTTGATTACTTTTCTGCCATTTAGACATCATATTACTTACTTGTTTATGATTTCCTTTCTATAGCCAAGCGACTCAGTTAGTAAGGAATCAGAATATTAGTTGAAGTAGTGTGATCTAATTTGCTTTCCTGCAAGTTAGAGATTGAATTAATTATGTCATTTTCAAGAGTTGAAATATGAATGAGTAGTTAAATCTTAGTTTCCTTTTATGATATTTAATTTCCTGCAATTTAGATATCATAATACTCAGCTTGTTTATGATCACTTCCTATAGCCGGACTGAGTCGAAAGGTGAAGGGTCAGAATATAGGTTGAAGTAGTGTGATTTAGTTGCTTTACTTTCAGTCTTTGAGTTGCTTTAAGTTCAGATTTTATTTTCTTTTTCACACAGTAGTAAGGATACTGGGCCATTGTCACTAGTTCATTGTTTTGATGCATTTACTTCTTTTTGAGAATTGATTTCATTACAGTCAGTTTAGAAACCTTCTTTTTGAACTTTTAAGGTTGGAAAATCATTATAAAAATCATCATTACCATTCACACTTAATTTTCAATTTCGCCATCTCACACTAGGGAATCCACAGAAGATAAACCCAAAAACAAACTAAAAACTCAAAAACGACAAAAGACTAAGGAAAAGGTTATCTTGCACATACAGTGCACTTCACTTCATTAGTTTACGACTCCCGTGTTGACATTTTAAATAGCAATTTAGGACATACTAAATTGACTAAACAAGGGCTCTAGGAGTGATTGAAGCATTAGGACCCATGCATGAAGCAATCATTCGGCAGGGGCTTGAATACTTTTCCTCTATTAAAGACCCCGTCGTTGAAGCAACTAAATTTCAATATTGAATATCTAATCCAAACATCCATCTCAGAGAACCATTTAAGTATGAGAATTTTAAACTTGCTGCTAACCGATTCCCCCTCTATGGCGAAATTGTTTTGAGGGCAGGGCCATTCTGGTTAGGATATAGGTTCCGGAGTCCAATCATTTGGCATCCTACACCCTGATACCAAGCCCTGTATGAGATGCCTGAGGGCCAGACAGGCCATCTCTTTGATCATTTAATTTCGCATCACGGCTGTAGGCCCCCACATGAGATTCCATCTCCGGCCTACTCACTCACTGCTTTGCATGTCAATTACAATGTTTTCATGAGGCCATGAAAAAGGGTAAGCTGGGGGGTGTGTGGAGTATCAAAGAAGGTATGTTTCGATGGTTATTTCAGTATCTTTTCATTAGAACTTATAAGCCTTTTGCATTAGAAACTTAGATAATAATGAGGGTTTATAACGAAACACGTGAGATTAATAGGAAACGCTAATAATTGTCATTCCTATGTGTAGGAGGGAGGAAAAACGGAAAGTGGCTATCCTAAAGGAAAAGACAAAGATAAACTAACTGTTGTCCCTTTGACGGGAGACTGCGTGCAAACCAGATCAAAACGGACCAACCCAGGAAAGGAAGCGGAGATACCAACTCGGAGTAGAAAAGGAAAGAAGTGACTCAGGATTAACGATTCTGTGAATCCCTCAGGATCTTAGATCCTGAGGGATCGCTATTTTATCTATTTCTGTATCTAGATATCTCCGTCATCATCCTTATATAAGGGATAGCGTTGTTGGCTAGAAAGGGGACTTTTTATGTAATTTATTTTAAGAAAGATCAAGACTATGATCTCTATGTTCCGTTGAAGACTTGAGTTATTGTAATTCTACTTCATGCATTAATACAGACTTGGTTACTCTTTTATCTTTGAGCCTGGATCAATCTTAAGCGGTGTACCCCTGGAGGCTAAGGGCCCGACCCTGGAGAACACTTGCTCTTGTACCATTACGCGTGGTTTCTGTGTGGTTTGTTTATAGATGTGATCTGGTAATCTGTTATGCTTTAAGGATGTTTATATTACATGCTTTGTTATGTTTAACTCATTTAATGTTCCTGCAAACAAAATTTTTATATTGACGTTGTATCATGTTACCAATCCTTTAAGTGTTGATTAATATCTACAGGATATTGTCATTCTATTACAGAGTTTTATGCGATTGTGCTTTAGCATTACGAAAGTTATCTTGAAAAGTCTGATTTCACATGATTATTGAATCCTTGAATGTTACTGTTTTTATCTTGAGATGCAATTGTATGCTTTTATTTAGAGCAATAACAGAATCAGATTAAGCACGTTGTGTTTTTATGGTTTTAATATTATTTCATCGGTAGTGCTGTTCCATAGTATGTGTACATCTTTTAAGAGCGAAGGATTGATGTTTTGATTGGAGTGATTAAATAGAGTTACAGCTTGATGAACTTGGTTACTGCTTATTTCAACTGCTGTTCCATTTTAATTGTTGTTCCATTTCTAAATTGTTGTTCCATTTTAATTGCTGTTCCATTTTTGAATTTCTGTTCCATTTTAATTGTTGTTCCATTTCTGAATTGTTGTTCCATTTTAGTTGTTGTTCCATTTCTGAATTGTTGTTCCATTTTAGTTGTTGTTCCATTTCAATTGCTGTTCCATTTCAATTGATGTTCCATTTCAATATTGATGATTTGTTGTTTTATTTACTTGCCATTTCTTAAGTATGGTCTCAGGCTGTAGTGAGCACTAGCATCTACTACTTGGCTCCTAGACCTCGGATCTGCTCCCATCAGTTATGAAAGGGATGGGTTATTGCTACCGAACCCTTGGCTGATGTGTTGTTCTATTTCATTACTATTTCCTTTACTTGCCGTTTCATTTCTATTCATTAAGGACGATCTCAGGCTGTAGTGAGTGCTAGCATCTACTACTTGGCTCCCAGACCTTGGATCTGTTCTCATCAGTTACAAAAAGGATGGGTTATTTCTATCAAACCTTTGACTGATGCAATGCTTGGTGTGATTTAGCCTTTTGAAGTAGTTAAGATGTAAACATGCATCTATTTACTTTTGTAGCTTTTAAACAGTTGTACTACAAGCATTACTCTGACAAGTGCTAAGGCTCAGACTGAGACACTCTTTGAAATAGCACGACGTTCCCGGATTAACATATTAATGTGAGGTAACTAGAGGTGAAAGAGACCCTTTTTATAGCTCTACACCAGTTATGAAAAAAAGAAAAAGAAAAAGGAAAACAAAGGAGAGTAAGAGCATTACCCAAATGTCCCTTGCTCCACACATACTCATACTCCCTCTGTCCATTCGTTTCAGCATCCTCACAACCCCAACCAGTAACATGATTAAGAAATTGTAAGGGGGAAGAAGCTACATGACATCCTGTAGGAAATCCTGTGGTAGCCTATCCCACAGAATATCAATCATCAGCTACAGGTCTTCACTAGGATGATCCAGGAGCTCCACAGTAGTAACAACATCAAATATTCAGTCATAGACACATGCAAAAGCCAAGAAACAATTAGCAGATAACATAGGAGTAAGAAGAATGACCATGTAGCAAATAAGCAATGCAGCACCTCTGATCTTTGACAACTGCAGCATGGCATTGAGACTACAAGTAAGTATCCTGCTCGCTTACTCATATGCATCATTTGATCAAAAGTTGTAAGGGTTACGAGGTAGTTGGTTTATAAGTGAAAAGGTGGCTAGTCAACTTGGCCACCTTCGTTTAGTCATCAGATACAAAACTGGGTGTCCTCTCACACGTGGTTACAGTCAACTAAAAGACAGAGGAGGAGTAGGACAAGAAGTGGTTAAATATGGATCTACGAGGTGGTAGCTGATTACGAGGAACCTCACCCCAAAAATCAATAAAGGGAAACAAAACATCATTTTCATGCATTCATGCATTCCACCTCCTCGAAGCTCCCTCAATAAAGTTGCTCTCATAACTTTCGCCACCCACCGGAAGCAAGGATCCATCGTTCTGCAAGAGAATTTCTACAGGAGCATGCACAAGAATTCCTACAGGAACAGTCTACAGGAGCAGTCTATAGGATACACAAAGGTAGTCTATAGGATAGGCAGAGAGGGGTTCAAGAGGGAATATCATGAAGATTGTCCACTACCACCATTCTAAAGAGGTAGGATCTAAAAATCCATCCGCATTTACAAGCAAATGAACAAGAAATGCTCTAAAAGCTAGTGGATATAACAACCGTGGGAGGTGAATTACATACATAGGAAACTCTGTTTTCTCTTGAATTTAAAATTCTTGTGTCAAAACTCTCATTTCCTCGTCAAGCCTCACAAGCAAGATGATAAGAGGGTCTAATAGGAGAGAACCCACAAACACTGTGAGGATACAAAAACACCCCCAAGTGCTTGAAATCTTTATAAGACACTAATGGATTGGGTTTTTCGAAAATTTCACAGGGTATGATGATGAGGTGGCTCAAGAATTTTCTCATTCCTTCACTCCACATAGTAGAATCCATGCCACTGTGATGGTTAAATGGCTCACTATAGATATCACCCCAGAGTTCATCAGTAGAGTCACCATACTTCCCCTAGGAATTCCATGGAGAAAAGAAGACAAAGTAGACAGTAAGGTGGAAAAAAGGAAATTATTTTTAGAAGGTGAAGAACCCACAGAGGATAAAAATGGAGTAAGGAGGGACAATCTGCCATAACCATGGAGTGAGGTAGGTTACCAACTCATGAAATATATCTCATGTGAGGGTAGATATAGTGTTGTTTATGGCTACCATTTTAGGATGCTTGAAGAATTAAGATTTGGGGTAGAAACACCAGTTCACCAAAGAATCAGCATACCCTATTTATTGATGCAATCACTCATAGACTCCAGCAACAAAGTAAAGGAAGGGAATTCCTAACAATTGGCTCACCATGGGTTGATCAGGATCATCATTGAGGATGCCCTCCAAAACCTTAGGATCCCTATAACATGGTCAGTCTTCAGAGACTTACTAACAGAGGATGACATAAAAACCCTCACCTATGATGTTAGTCCTTCTATCCATGAGGAGGAGGCAAAACAGGAATAAGAAAATACAGAGCTAGATGGGGATGAGATGGATGAAGAAGAAACTAATACAGAGGAACATGATGAAGTAGAAGAAGAAGGGGGAGAAGAGAATGAGGATGATGCTAAAAAAGAGAAGGAAATGAAGGAAGAAACTGATGGAGATAAGAAAGAACAGAAAAAGGAAGAAGATAAAAAAATAGATAGGAAGAAGGCATTGAAATAAAAGGGGAATAACACATGGAGGAGTCACCTAGGGCATCTCCAGAGGCCCCTGAGAGGCAGGCAACAACTGCCCTCACTGCTCTTTCCTTGAGAGGGACATAGAAGCAATAATGAGAGATGAACTTGAGAGGGAAATGCATGGATGAGAGGACAACTGTAGGAAAGGGAAAACCAACTAGCATGTATGGCCAGCCTCTCCTTAGAGGCCATCCAATGTAGGATGCCAGCTAAATCCTATGCTCTTTACCTCAGAGAAAAATGGCCGCAATTTCATATTAAAACACTAGCACAAAGGGGCACCATGCCATTTCAGGACTACAAGTAGTTTATTGATATTTTTTTATCAAATTACACTAGAGGATATGGCCAAAATGCTTTAATTTTACTTGCACAAAATGGCCCTCATAGACATGAATGTTCGGGATCCTAATGTCGAGCTAGGAGATCTACAATTAATGGCTTTGGCATCATGGATGAACCATGAGGAGTCAAGGGCTACAGAGATGAAAAGAATATTGGCCAAAGATAAAAATGAACCTCTTTTCATCAAATTTGAACAATCAAATCCCATTTCCCTAATAAACACCCATAATCTAATTGCAAATGATCCTCAGCTGGCACCTAAATATCTTGCTACACAAGAGCAAACAATTTCACATTTTGAGGATATGTTTAGGATGTTAGGAGATGATAGTATACATGTTTGCTTAAGTAGATGGAACACACTGCCACACAGCTTGAAGATCAAAGAAAATCACTCCCCTCAAAGGTTGAGAGAGGCACTCAACAAGAAACCTATGTATAAGCAATCCATACAAAGGTTGAAGGTCAATTGGATAGGCCTAAAATTCAGTCCACCACTCCTCCTAGGGATGCTAGAAGAGGGAAAAAAAGAAGAGGAAAAGAGGTAGTGGGAAGAAGTAGAAAGGAAAGTAGGCTTCTATGCACAAGAAGAAGAGACCATAGCAGAGGCATGGGATGTTAGAGAAGCTACCAGAGCCATGAAGGACATGGAAATTGACTAAGTTGCTTAGAGGATGAGCAACACTTTCAATAGTGGGGTGATGATGAGCCTCATCATTGGGTAATTATATGGGCCTTAATTCACCTCCTAGCTTAGTCAAACCAACTATTCTCACAACTTATTGCATACTTTTGATTATATTTTGTTTATGAGATGAGGTAGAGTTGGATATTTTTCTTTGTGGTCTAATGTGCATTTAATGCAAGATTTAAGGATAAAAGCAAGAAATTTTGGCAAAGACCTTGGTCAAAACTCAAATGGGACAAGGGGGAGGAATTATAGGAGGTAAATTATCATAATTTAATACCCGTCTATTCAAATATTCCTCCATCAGCTTGGAGTGCAAAAAGCCAAATCATGAGGACTAGAAGGCAGCCGAGAAAGTGAAAGTCAAAGCACCAGTTTATCTCGAGTTTGGGAGTTAAGCCTCCATAATTTTAAGGAATTTTTTGGAGACTTCAGATGTATAAGTAGAGAGGCCTAGGACCTCAGTAGGATTCAAAATTTGGATTGTAAAACTTTACTCTATTTTCGAGCTACAAGACTTGTGACAGTTTTTGATGTAATCCATTGTTTTGATAATAAGGATGAGTTTTGTTTTGAGCCAACATTGAGTTAACTCAGAGGCCTGAAGCTCTTGGGTTAGGGCCCAACCCTAGTAGCTGAGGCTCTTCTTTATTATACATGTATGCTAGCGTGGATTCATGGTTTAATCGTTCATTTTCTTAAGTAGTTGCATTTCCATTACAACGGTGTAGTGTAGATTGGTTGTGTTTTAGTTTGCTTCCATTTGTGCCTTCTTTCAATTAGCAGGTTAGCAAGGAAAAAGATCACCATAATGTTGTCAGTAGGTGTCTTGAACTCACCTCCTCCCTCTGGGACCATGACTTGAGGAAGAGACCCTTCAACAACCCCAAAAACACATACTTCTAGTTCTTGCATGAACTTTGGAGTTTGTTGTCTTGATTCAGTACCATTGGGGCTTCACTGGGGGAGAAATATCATACCACGTGGGTTCATATTTGGGGATATATATTGAGATAAAAATGAAATAATATATTGAGCATATATTAGGGGGTAAAGGGTTTTTATATTGGAAGGTATAAAAAATGAAGCTTAAATTTAATGAAAAAATATAAAGGGGTATAAAAATGTTAATTGAAAAATGGGCACCTACAATATCTAGTGAGAATAGGGGTTTTTTTAATTGGGAATGTGTATTAGGTTGGTATGGGTCAAGGGTTAATTAATGTAATTTTTAGAGGTATTTTCCAATATGTAGTCAAATTACAGGTATTTTTTAGTATGTCACGAGCGCACGTGATATGTTAGAGGTTCATTGAGTGAAGCCCCCATGTTCAATACTTGGTTCATTTCATCATCATCTTTTTCCATCGCTCTCTTTCTATAATAAGATCTCACTCATATTCTCATTTCCTTCAACATGAAATGCTTAATTGGAAGCTAATAAATCACGTCTTAATCAAATTATAGCCATGGATTTCCTTACCATCTGATCCACAACAAACCTGGCCAATCCCCATTAACTGCGTGTCGGATAGCCGACGTATTCATTTCAACATTTGACTTTATACACTCCAAATCTCCACCATTGACCTGTCTTGCTTGATCCAATGACTATTGTGTCACCTGCTTGCCAATTAGCTTGGACGATCTCCACCGTTGATCAATCTTGCATGATCTAATGACTACCATGCAATATCGTGTGAATTATTGCATGAATGATACTTGACCGAGAGCACACAAGAAAAGTGGTTTTCCTGTGTTATGTGTCACTCACTTAGCCTAATCGTGTAAAATTTAGGAATTCCACTTACAGCTTCGAGGGCACGCGAGAAATTGCTTACCACCCATGAAGACTGCTCCATCATTCTGCATGTTTTCCACCCTTCTTCCGACACGTGACTTGATATTATCCATCCATTTATTCACTTAATCTCTGCGATAAGATCTCCACCACTCATCTTCTGTTAATCATGTTCATTGATCAATCCATCCATTTTTTCACTTAATATCCCACGATAAGATCTTAGCCGCTCATCTTCCATTAATCCTATTCATTAATCGACCCATCCATCTATTAACTTAATATCCTGTGATAAGATGTCTACTTCTCATCTTCCGTTAATCATGTTCGTTGATCGATCCATCCATCTATTCACTTAATCTCTTGCGATAAGATCTCCGCCGATCATCTTTTGTTTGTCCTATTTGTTGATCCACCCGATCTAATGGTTCCTATGCATGGCTGCTTCATTACGTCTCCCTTCCATCGATTTCAATCTTCAATTGCTCTTCCGTTTGAATCCTTTTTGAACTTTGTTCTCTATATCATTTAAACACTGCCACTCTTGAGATTTGGTTTGGCTATTCAATCATAATCCAATAGTGTCCGATCATTGCAAACACCATAAAACTAAAAAAAGTGAAAACAGATTTAGTTTAGTTTCCTTGCTTACACATTAGTATGGTTTGATGCTCTTTACTTCTGTAACTTAGATAGCAACATTAGGTTAGCGTTGATTTAGCAATTTTGCTTATCATAGATGTTTAAATGGTTAATTAGGATATGGTGTGATTTAGCATTACATGTTGTTTTCTTTATTACTGCAGTAGAGTAGGTCTCTTAGAATAGATTTTCTCTTCTTCCATCAAAGAATTAAGCTTCTTTTGACTCTATAGAAGTCTAGCTTGGAACCCCTAGGGTCTCTCGCTAGATGACTAGTGACAATAGGCATGACCTTCACTTCTACTTGTGCATATATCACTGTCACCTCCAAGTTTGTACGAACCCTAGGTTGATAAGTAAAGCTAGTAGCCTAGGAGTTGCAACATCCTTGCTGCAATACTGTCGCTCATCAGTTGGCAAGGTGGTGGGGTTCTCACCGCAACCATCTAAGAGAGTGGGAGGTAGTTAAGACAACATTGGTGGCCATATTCGCATACTCAGAGGATTACCCACAAAATTTTGCTAAGTATCAAGCGAGCTCTAGCCCTTAGCAACACCTGCAATACTATTAGGCTCGATGGATCAGAGAAGGACTTCTGGAAAATTTGTGGGTGCACAACTTTTTCCACACTCTAGAGACATTTCCAAAGCCATGGTATGTGAGCAAAGAGATAAGAAGATAGACAGGTGAGTGGGACCATATGGCAACTCAGTTTATCCAAGATTTTTCCTTCACTCATAACAAAGAGTGGATAACAGGTGATTTGCAAGTTTTTAGAAGGATCTTGCTCTCAGTAGGACAATTGATCGAGGTCTACTTAGATTAAAACACATTTGATCACATATATGAATCTGGATTCCATGAAGCCGTAACTTGTAGAAAGATATACCTGGAGCCTGATGGAGATAATCTAGAGGAATTAAGGCATTTAACATTTAAAGAATCTGAAGGGGAGTCGAGCACTGAAGATGAGCCTATAACCACTGGGTTGTAGCTACTTCCTTTGAAGTTGCAGAAACACAATATTGGAACTAACAAGAACCCAAATTTATCTTCTATTGGGGACTATTGGGATGAGCATAGTACTAAAGAAATCTTTGATCTCCTAACAGAATACGAAGAATTTTTCCCTTCATCTGTTGTAGAGCTTAAGGGGATTAATGGGGGGCTAGGGGAGATGAAGATTGTTCTTAAACCTGATGCAAATCCAATGAAACATTGATCATATAGATTGATCCTAAGGGTCAAAGATAAGGTGAAGAGGAAAATAGACCAACTATTGGTAGTAGGGCTCATCTTCATAGTTGAAGAGGGAAAGTGGGTTAGTCTAATTTTTGTATAAAACAAAAAATACTCTAACAAAATCTCGGTTTGTGTGGACTGCAAGATTTTGAATAATGATTTTGTTCATGACCCTTTCCCTGCCCCTTTCAGCGACGAGGTCCTAGACAATGTGGTAGGAAATGAGTCTTCCTCTTTTATGGATGGATTCTTTGATTACCACCAAGTCCATATTTCTAAGGAGGATAAGAAGAAAAACACATTCATGACTGAATGAGGATCATATGCCTACCATGTCATGCCTTTTGGACTCAAGAATGCATCGATAGTGTTCTCGAGGATTGTAATCGCTACCTTTTAGGATTATATTAATAGGTTTCTGGAGGTTTACATGGATTATTGGACCATCTATAGTTTATTAAAAAGGCACTCCAGTTTGCTTTGAGTGATGTTTGACTACTATAGAAAACTACAAATCTCTTTAAACTTGAAAAAGTGCATATTCGTTGCCCCTTATAGAACACTTCTGGGGCATATAGTTTTTAAAGATGGAATATGTGTCAATCCTATTAAGGTTAAAATAATCCTAAATATCTCCCCACTGAAAAGTGTTAAGTAGCTGAGATCCACCCTCGGCCACACCACATATTACCGCAGGTTCATCCGCAACTATGCCTCGATCATTGCACCACTAGAAAAGCTATTGAATAAGTTTGAACATTTTTATGGTATGATGAATGTGAAACTTATTTAAATGTGTTAAAATAAAAGATGACAAGAACACCAATCTTGGTTTATCCAGATTGGAATAAACAATTTCATGTCCATATTGATGCCTCAAGAATTTCCTTGGGAGTTGTTTTGGCTCCACCTGGATACGAAAACCTTTATCACCTGATCTACTTGTGAGTAGGAATTTGTCCATGATGGAAAGGAATTATACCACAATTAAGCGCGAAACTCTTGCGATGATGTACTCGCTACAGAATTTCCAGCACTGTCTTCTGGGGGAGTCATTCAAGTTATTTACTGATCACTTTCCCCTGAATTACCTAGTGAACAAGCTTGTACTTGAAGGAAGGATTTGTATATGGATTTTGTTGTTTCAGGAGTTCTCATTCGAGGTCATTATCAAATTAAGGAGGTTGAACATGGGTCTTGATCATATTTCCTAGCTAGGTTTAGGTGAAGTTGGGGGGTCAATAGATGATCAATTGTCATACAGTGACTTGTTCAGGGTTGAGACCATAGTGAGACAATATTATACTACTTGGAGAATTGTTGACAAGGTTAATCCTCTCTGTAGACAGAGACGATCCCTCTAGCCCAATGATTGGGTCTAGCAACTGAAGTAACAATCAACTAGACATCTTCCTAGGTTATAATTGCAAAGAATAACAAAAGAGATGTCCTACCTCGTTCTGATGCTATTTTGATTTCCTTTGTTGAGGGTCTTGAACCACTTTTGTTATAGACTTGTTCCTTCTTCTCTCAGTGTTTATGTACCTGCACAAGTGATCAAGAGACAACAAGGTATGCCAAACAATAGCAAATCCAATAACAACCTACTTAATTAATCAAGGAATGTCAAGATAAATAATACATGAACATATATATTTTGGGAAGATGAACCGACAGTTGCATATTATTAACAAATAAAGGGAAGCTTACAACCAAAGTCTTGATGTTTAAAGGCTCTCCTTGAGTGGTAATCCAAGTCCAAACCAAGAACTCTCCAATCACTCCTTATCCAAGTCTAATGAATAGCCTTTAGGCACAAGATTAGAATAAGGGTGAAAATAGACATAGACCAACCATTTGGGAATGGGAGAGGATGAATTTATAGGCTGGGAAAGGGAGTTAGGACTTCTCCAAATATAGAATTAAGCCCTCATCTCAAGGAGGTAGCTCATAGGGATAACACAAAGAGGTCAAGTTGGGAGGATTCAACCTCATCTATGCGAAACAACCTCCAGCTCGCCGCTCTGGAAGCTTCTAGATCACGAAGCTTCTCATCCTCTTTAGGAAAATTACCTTTTCGGGACCATCACGGATAGGAAAGGGAACAAAGTGATGCCTTCACTAGTCAAGTACAGTGCAACAAGTGACCATCACTTTTTAAATCCTTATAAGAGCGATGATCCTCATTTTATGGTTTTAAGAGCTATTTCTTCAGGGAAAGCTCAAGGAATTTTCAAATAAAAGTCTTAGGAGGAATTTGAGATGTATACATGGATGAGTATACTATATAATAGTCATGTTTTGGGCACTTCAAGGTATGTCACAGGGAATTATAGGAGGCATGACAAAATACCGGGTAACAGATGCCCCCTAAAGCATGAAGGTAGAATAAGGAGTGATGGCTTAGATGCTTTATGATATCTTGCAAGGATGAGGACATGCACTATCAGGAGACCTGAAAATCAAGGACGCATATACATATACATATCTGAGACTCAGACATGAATCTGTGACATGGACACAACCATCCAGATGATGAAGACTATATGAAAAGATCCATGGAATGGATGCATCCATCCAGATAACAAGGATCATCATAAATATAAAGTCCCACGGTATGGTCACAACCATCCATATAGTAGAAACATGTGTATAATCATGAATGACATAAAACTCCATGCAGCTTGAGTCATAATAGACAAGACTCAGGGTCTTGCACTCCATCATGCCCTAATCAACATATGAATCCTAACATGCGAATAAATGTGTTGAAGTCGAACATGCTAAAAAACTACCTAATTACAAGCCAATGATGTGGACTGTTAACAAGTATGAGAGAAAACACCAATAATGAAAATGGCTCTCAAGGTACAAAAGTAAAATATGTGAATGTGATAATGAAGCTGAAGTCAAACACTCGTGGAATCACCCAATTGAAAGCCAATGATGAAAACTTGTTGTCGGATGTGAAGAACTGGCCATTAGGGCATTCCAGCTCTAAGGTAATGAAAGGGAGTTTCTAAGTCATCTTCCTAGATAATGAGTTGAAGTCAACAAGAAGTGACCAGTTGAAGGAGGGAAATGATGATTCCCCCATTGTCAACGCGAAATAAATAATAAAGTGGAATAATTTTCAAGATTGTAACAATGACTCAAACAATGTATAGGTAAATAACTGCATATTGGACTTCTCTTGAACATTGGTGACCTGACTCCGAAGTGTGGCAGCATCTGACTCGACACAGGACTAAAGTTCATGATGAAAAAATGGAATATTTAAATGAGAGGCAAAATGGATCACCCAAACCCGAGAGAACAAGTGACTGAGTGAGGATATCCCAAACCTGACATGAGAGCAGAAGAGTGTCATGTTCAAGAGCGACATTCTGCCTATACAAAGAATATTTCATCTTCATTTTTCCCCTGCTATTTCTAGCAAGTACCCCAATTATTTTTATCACAATATTGAAGGGGATAACATATGCTTTTCATGTAATTTCATTCTTCAAATGAATCCATCCTAGTAAGTTTTACGAGCCTTAGGAAGGAGAAGCTCGATCTCATCATGGTGACGAGTTTTTCGTTGTAAAGTTTTAACGAGTCTGATGTAAGAATAACTCTGTATGTTTTTAATATTTAGAGAGTTTGAAAAAGAGACAAAAAATAAAACTCCATCATGTCCCTTTTTGTAATTTGTTTCTCAAATCCGAAAAGGTAGAAAACAATATTCGAGAGAACCTGTTGACCATGGTGATCAAGGTGTACCTTTTTCGTAAAAAGTCAATCTCAACCCGAAAAAGGGGTAAACATATACTGAGGTGATGTCAATTCATTTAATTTAACGAGTTCAAAATGACAAATACTCGGCAATCTTTTCAGTTTTCGAGAGTCAGAAAAGAGCTCAAAGATGACTCCAGGGGGGTTCCTTTTTTGTTTATTTAATGAGTCCAAAAAAGAGATAAAATAAAACCCGCAAGAATCAGTCAATAATGATCACTGTTCACTTGAAGGTACATGTAACTTAAAAAATAAACGCACTCATCACTGATATTGAGAAAAAACATTAAAATATTATGACGTTATTTACAAAAAATGACTTGCAAAACTTATAAATAACCAAAAGTAATTTTATTTTTTACCATTTTACCATAGTAAGCTTTGAAAGTGCATTTGTGCCCTAATTTTCTCACTTTTCAAGTGACCATTACAGGAGATCCAGGGTGCCATTTCACAAACCATCGACAATAAGTAAGTGGCCCATCCTTGCTCTTTCATTTTATCACTTTTTTTTGCATTTTAAGCAGTGATTTATATGCTATAAGGGAGGATTTTTAATTTTTGGGGCATTTGTGATCATCACGGGTATGGTCATCAAACTCGTGATGATTGCACTCAAGCCGAAAGTCTCGTGCAATGACATCGCTCTGTTTGTAAAAACATGTACAATGGTTTCAAGTGTTAGCACCTAAATCTGCCTTAGGTTGAAGGAAGGCAAAATTCAGGGTAACCACAAACCATGCTCAGTCTGGTAGCTAGCCCTACCAAAACAGGAGAGGGCTCTCTCCGAGTCACGCTCAGTGAATAGATAAATGATATGGCCTGAGATGACTTACAGTGAAATATTGATTTTAGGCTAGTAAAAAAATATGGAAACAAGAAGCAATTTTTATAAATGACTGAGTTTCTGGGATGGTATGGGACCAACAAACAGTAATTAGTAGAGAATTTAACACAAAGGCACAGATTACTTCGTGAGGCAAGATAGGTGGAAAGTCTAGCAATTAAACTTGAAGTAAATGAGGAATGGAAAGATTGTTTAGGAGGGTGAAAAGGGCATAAACACATGAATCCTTTTCAACAAAAGAAAAACACACAGTGTGAAACTTTCCCACAGGCAGAGCAATAAATATGAATTCTACCTTATCTTACTTAGAAAAATTTCACTGGAAATGAAGATGAATGAAATATGAAACATAACTAAATACATATGAAACATAAAAAGAACACATTTTCTACACTCACACCACAAGAATCTCATGAAACAGAGCTGTTGCCTTTCATTAATCCTTTATCAAAATATACAATGAAGAATTGAGTTTCTCTCCCACAGTATCCCAGAAATTACAATCAACCAACCCTTTGCAAATGGTTTGCATACAATAAATAGACTATGCCATTAGGAAATAGAATGACCAAGAGTTGGGGAGTTTTTCGAATCATTACAAAGTGGAAGTGGAAAGCCAACCATTAGTTACAGGTGCAGTGTTACAAAAATGCCAAATGGCTTGGGTGACTACTCGCCTTCCTTTGCCACTTGGATAAAAGCCAACCTTTAGTGGAAATACTTTAAATTTTGCCTTAGGTGCTGAAAAAAGTGTAGTGTAGATGAGCAGGCCCACTTGGAGAAATTCGCGAATCGAAATGTCGCGAAGCGGAAGTGATTTTAGCCTTTTTCTCTATATGCACCGCGCCCAAATCTATATGCGCCGCACCACTTTTGAAGTTGTTTTGAGGTACCTGAAGGAGTCCAAATTGTTCCCAAGTGTGCTTGTTGGAAAGCCTGGCCTATTTACTTTCCAACCCAAGTGGAACTTCTGAATTTGGTGCTCATTTTCCCCTCCAAAACTTCATTCTCCCAAGACTGCTTCCTGTGTGTCAAAATAGGGGCAGAGAGGTCATTTTTTGAGTGTTTTTGACCTCCTGGGGACTCAAATCATGCCCAAATTTCTTTTCCATGCACCAACAGGCATGATTTTTCATGCTGAATCCAAAAATGCAATCCATTTGTGATTTGGAGCCCTGAATCCTAAGGCACAGGGAGAAAAATCTTGTGTTGTGACCCAAAATTTGTCATGTGACAAAAATTGCCCCAAATTTCTTGAAATTTGGGTTGTCAATCCTCTATGAGGTACTATGCTGGGCCACAGAGGCTTCAGTCAAGATTCAAAGCTGATCTTTCTCTTTTTTCCTCTTTTGTCTCTTTGTCGTTTTGCTCAATTTTGCCTTCAAACTCCTTATCTAAGCCTTTGAACTCATGTTCCGTGCCATTTAGTGATAGACCATCCACCTCAATATGGTTTTGTCCCTGTCAGCCTTCTCTAGTAGTCTCTCAAGGTGGATGTTGATGCGCTCGAGCCAAGACTCACGATCATTGTTAATCTCTTGCTCTAATGGAGTGAGCTCAATCCTCCTATGCCGGGCAGCTTGGTGATTCTCACGAATGTTTTGCAGCTCCATGATCTCATGTTGGCCCTCAAGCTATTTGTTCCTCTGCTCCAAATACCTGATAATCCATTTGGCCCTCTCAAAATTGAGTGACAAGTCTTGGATCTCCATTTTCTGCTCTTGGATGGTCCTCCTAAGTTTGGTACTCTCCACATCTACATCATTATCATGAATGAAGATGAAGTCGGCCTCCTGTTCACCTAATGGCCCCTTGTCATGCATGGGCCTCTTGCCCTTGTCCTGTACCTGTGTTGCCGATGTCGGAAGTGAGGCCCCTTCCACCTCGGGTGGAGATAACACTCGCTTTGCTGCTGCAAACAAATGTCTACTGCCTCTCTGATAGGTGATGAATACTGGCATAGTGGTCGTCTCATGGCGCTCATACTGATGAGAAGGACCGCCTACCTCATGCTCAACCTCTGATAATACCCGTGAAGTGCTGAAGAGGTCACGAGAGATGAAATCATCCCAAGTAATGCTCTGCAATCCCAACTGATGATCCACCAAAATCTTAATAAGAGCAAAGTGATAAACATTGTTAAGTTGCTGCTGAGGAGTCTTGTGTTGCATGAAGGCGTTCATCCTCTCTATGTTCCTGCAAATGAAAAATGGGAGGTTCATCATCTATACCCTAGTAAAGTGCATGAGCAACTTGATGTGATAGGCATATAGACGAGAGAACCTCCCCTCACAGCTGAAGTACTTCATGATCAACATCATGAGTGGAGCATATTCATCTTTTAAATATCTGAATGGAAAAACTCTTTGGAGCTGCCTCAGGAAACTGGCCTTAATGTAAGGCTCATAATGTTGCCTATCCACCTTCTATTTCTTGTGCCACTATTCTCCAACATTCGGTATGCCAGTTGCTAATGAGATAGTTTCGAGTGTCAATGTGAAGGCGACCCCGGCCAAGATAGAGTGACCTCCATGTAGGTGAAGCACAAAAAGGCGGGCGAACTCATGATGAACTCTAACATTAGCCACCCTTTGACAAAACTCAAAACATGATAGATGTTGGAAACATGACATGGCAAGAGGGCAGGCCTGAAATTCAGTGAGGGTGGTTGGCTCATCCCTAACATGCTTGCCACTCTTATGATGTCTCCGAGGAGCCTGTTCTTCCGAGGATGAATCACTTTGTGTTTCCATCTCATACTCCAATGAATGCTCAAATGCCATGACTGTTGTATGTGTACTGTGTTTGGACTACCCTTTGATGATGGTATGAAACTAGGTGTTGTTGTGATATCTGCCACCAAGGGGAACAATGAAAAAAGGGAGTTATAGGAGGGGAATAATATGATGGGAATAGGGGTTATGGGGAGAAGTTTTGTTTAGGGATATGTAGGAGGGTTTGGGGATTTGATAAGGTAGGGTTTTGGGGTTTTGATAAGGTAGGGTTTTGGGGTTTTATAGTTGAAAAATGAGTGGAGGGGATAGGGAATAGGGGTTTAATAGTGTTTTAGGGTAGGGAAAATAGAGAAAAAATGGGATAGGGGGGAAGGGAAAAATGGAGAGAAGGGGAAAAAATGAGAGGGAGGAAGAATATTGGCATCCACACAACAAGTTTGCAACCCTAGAGCAATAGCTTTGGTGATTTCAAGTGGTAGGGTTTGGGAATTTATTATTGCAATTATAAACGGCCATAACCATCATCCTATCCAAAAAATTTGATGAGCAATCCAAGAGATAGAACCTACCTGGCAATTGGAAGGAATTCCAAAAGATTTGATGCAATTGGGAACAATTTTGGGCCTCTGTGGGTATGCGTCGCGCAGCAAACCCAGTGCGTCACTCTCTATATATGCATCGTGCCTATGTTAAATTAACATTGTGGGGTAGCGTTATGTGTGCTGCGCTCTCTATGTGCGCCGCGCCCCTCTGTGTGTGCGCTGCGCTCCTGAAAACGACTCCAAACTTCACTCAAACGCGTGCTAGCTTGTCTTAATCACCTTGAAATGATTTCTCTCCACCTTGGTATGCAAAATGATTATGTTTCCTGTAGAAATCCTTTATAAATACTTTTGGATTCATGGGTTAAATTTTTTCTTCTTTAAAAACCCACTTTGCTAATGTTTCATTTTGGCTCTTTTCACTGAGTTAATGCAACACTGAATTTCACTTTTCCCTTTGAATTTTTAGCTAGAATGATGAAATTTTCGACACTTTTTGCAGGGGTTGTATGGCAGGGCATTTGGCCATGGAAACCATGACTGTGCTTGAAGAGATCAATTGGAGACTTTTTTGAAAATTATCACAAATGACACACTGTTTGACTTTTCTTCAAAACATAGTTTTGAAGAACAGTCGAAGTTTGTCCACATGACGATGAAACTCTTTGAATCATAACTTTGTAAGGGCCTCCCTCCAGCCTGCATGGCTTTATTGGACATGTTTGAAGACCAAATTGACTAATCCCTAGACCTAATGATTGAAAATGACTCTCGTCCATTAAAAAATTGAACATTGACTGTCATGGACTTTAGTGAACCTTGACAAAAGACCTAAGCCAGCAGGTGCCAGGCATGAGGGGAACTGACTAACAAGACCTTTTTCGTCAGATTATGGCATGCCCCTAGTGAAATGCAGCTGAGTGAATGGAGCAAGACTCCTAAAAATGAAATGCAGAAAGAGTTTTGATCTTTGATGGAGGACTGACCAGACCGACTCTAACATTGGCTCCAATGGGGAATGGTAGCTCCTCGGAGGTGCTAAGAACAACAGATCTCTGGAAGAGCTAGATAGTGCCTTCATCCATTGGGCTATGGAGTCATTATTTCAACAAACAAGACAATAATCTAACTCATTAATGAAACTAAAATGAACAAAAAACTGACTCAAATTTGATATCGAAATGACTCGAAGACTAACTTGACAAACTCAAACCAAACTGAAATAAAATGGTATTTACAATGATAATGGAAGCAGCTTTAATAACTCAAAAATGGTATCGCTTGAGAAGTCGACCATTGATCGGCCCTCCTAGACAATCTTCCCCGTTCATTTCCTTCAGAAGAAAGGCATTATGACCCCAATATGCTGCGATCTTGAAGGGACCTTTCCAGAGGTTCTCGAACTTACCGTGCTTACCTTTTTCCTCATTTCTTGCATCCCACTTTAGCACCACATCATCCAAGTGAAATTTGTCCGCCTTTTCTTTTCTGTCATAAATTTTCTTAATCTTCTCCTGCAACTTGGATGTGTTCTGGAAGACTTCTTCTCTGGTCTGCTGCAAGTGGATCATTTGATTCAACCTTCTTTGCATAGGATTGTCTTCATTGCTAGCCTCCTGAAGAAGTTTGACTACCGGGGCTGTGAGAGAGGTAGGAAACATTGTATCAACTCCATAAACAAGCTCAAAAGGTGACGTACCAATGGATTTCTTTTGACTGACTTGATCTGCCCAAAGTGCATTGACCAACCTCTTATGCCAGCTCTTCTTGTTTATTTCCAACAGTTCCTTGATGATGTTGACTAATGACTTATTAGAAGACTCCCCCAATCCATTGCCTTGTGGATGACAAGTAATTGAATGACCCAAAATGATGTGATATTTATGACAAAACTCTGCCATCCATTTTGATTTGAAAGCTGCTGTGTTATCAGTGATTAACTTATTCGGGTAACCAAAGCGAGACAAGATGTTATTTTCAAGGAATGAAATGATTACTGCATCTGTAGCTTGTCTGGTGGGAATTGCCTTGATCCATTTCGTGATATAATCTAACATTGTGAGGATTCATCTGTGCTGATTGGAAGAAGCGGGATGAATTTCACCAATGAAATCCAACCCCCATTGCTGGAAAGGGGCACTCACCTCAATAGGCTTAAGTGGTAAAGGTTGTAACTTCTATCTTCCTTCGAAAATTTGACACTTATGACAGCTCTTGACCATCTTATATACATCAGCAAACAATGTCGGCCAATAGTACCCCACTCTCAAAATTTTATTTGCTGTTGATTTCCAAAAAAGGAGACCACCACAGTCTCCTTGGTGGCAGTCCTCCATGACCTTCTTTGCTTCTTTTTCCACCAATAAATTTAACAGAATGCCACCAGGATCTTTCCAATACAGTGCAGAATTTAGAATGCAAAACTTGCCAGCCTTCAATTTGAGTGTTCTCGCTTTGTTTCTAGTCATGACGGGCGGTGGTGACAAATTTTTAAGCACATATATGATATCTAAATACCACGGAGAAAGGGAAAACATTTCAGATACCTGAATTGACGATCCTTCCTCATTCTCATCGGACATAGCAATGATCAGATTTATGTCCAAGGTGTGCAAGTTTGATTCGGCCATTAACTTTGCCAATTCCTGTCCTTTAACAAGCTTTGTGGGATTTATTTCCACATCATATTCCAGCAAGGCTGCAATCCACTTGCCTTGTCTTCCTTCCGGATTAGTCTGCACTAAAACATCTTTGATAGCAGCATTAGGAACATAGGCCAAAATATGAGAATGTAGAATAGATACCCGGAAATATTTCAACGCTTTCACAAGTGCAAGGACTTGCTTCTCAATGATGTTGTATTTTAAGGCTACATCTCTTATAGCTCTGCTAAAGAATGCAATGGGTCTTTTGTGATCATCTCTTTTCTGCAATAACACCACTGCCATAGTATGCTCCGAAGCAAATGAAAACAATATGAAATCCTGAGTGTAGGCCAAGCTGACTAGAACTGGAGCTGAAGAAAGAGCCAATTTGACTAAATTAAAAGATTTTACAGCCTCCTCCGTCCATTTCACTTGGTTTTCCTTCCTAAGCATGTTTGTAATCTCTCTTAGGTGCTCAGCAAGATTAGGTACAAAGCGGCGTAGAAAATTCAATTTACCATTGAAAGATTGAATCTCTTTCTTATTCCGGGGCAGATCGATTACTGAATTGCTTGTACATGTGCTGGGTCAATACGAATGCCATCTTTTGAGATAATGTGCCCGAGTAGTTTGTCTTCCTCCATGGAGGACAAGCTCTTTTTCGGATTCAGTGACAAGCCATATTTTATGCACTTTTGGAAAACAGTTTTTAGATGGTACATGTTTTCTTCATCAGATTTGGAAAACACCGTTAGATCATCAAGGTACACAACCAAAAAGACATCCTTCTCATTTGCGAAAGCCAAGTCCATTGCATGCTAAAATTTGGCACACGCATTCTTCAAACCGAAAGGCATTTTAGCGTAATGAAAAGTTCCCCACAGAGTGGTGAATGTTGTCTTATCTTGGTCATATTCATGGACAGAAACTTGGTTATATCTGGAATAACCATCAAGTAGTGACATACGAGATGCTCCCACTACTCGTTGAAGTATATTGTCCACTTTGGGCAGTGGATAATTATCTTTCAACGAAAATTTATTGAGATTTCTAAAATCAATGCACAAGCGAATCTCACCTGTCTTCTTTCATACGAGCACCAAATTAGAGATCCATGTTGAGATTGCAACAAGATGATGGAGCTTAGTGGAAAAGAGTTGCCTTCACTAAGTGGGCCTGTAGGCAAATTATGGCGCAAAGTTTATTTTTAGACATATGGATCATGTCTATGAGTTGCAAGATGTTGTTTATGGATAATTGGTCAAGTTGGCAAAAATAGATGGACTTCTATTTTTAGACAACAGTGGTGACACAGTCAAGTCTAATTATAGAACAGTCAAATATTATTAGCTTATAATAATATTTAGACTATAAACTTTATCTTATTCTCTTGGAGCACTTCAGTTTGAGCTACAGATGTGGCAGATGCAGCTGTCAGAAGGAAATATGTTTTCTTTGTGGGCCAGTTGAGTTGTTGCATGCATGACTTCAGTTAGAACTTAATCAGTTGAGTTTGGTGGAGTTGATTGTGGAGTTGATGGAGTTGTGTTCAGTTTGACTTGGTTAAACTAGTTGTAATTAGTCTAACTGCAAATAGACTAATGATGAGTTGTTAAACTAATTATTAACTCATAATGCAACTAAAGAATACATCAGATAACTCAATTGCATGTCAGTGCATGTTCAGTTCAGCAGGGACAGGTGTTAGAGGATCAGATTGCTATCAGTTATGACTATAGTTGTGCACGAGGATTTGCACAATCAATGGGATTGAGTTATGCCAACGAGAATTGGCCAATACCAAGTGATTATAGCCTCTGCTCACATGATTCCTAGTGTGAGTGATTCTTTTGAGGTAAATACGAGTTTGGTTTAACCATTCCCATCCATTCTTGAGCAGGTATTGAGCAGTGGAGGCAGGCAAGCAGTGGAATAGATTTGGAGATCAAATCTGAGCTGTATTGTGTGTAACAGGTGGAGATAGTGCTGGATACTTGTGAGAATTATTGACTATTGTAATGTTACATGTTCTCAATCATTAATATACAGATAGTGTGGGGTTTTCAGCTGTAAGCTTTCCCCAGGTTACATACTGTGTTAACGTGTTCATGCTCTTGATGTTTTATTGTTATTGATGCTACTATATTGATGATCAACGTAGAGGAGCTTATGTATTGTGTATGTATTCCACAATAGTACATGATCAGGATAATCTCCATTGTATATGTGTTTATTATTCAAAATTTCTACATGGTATTAGAGCGAGCTGATTTGTAGAAGAATTTCTACATGGTATCAGAGTTGTTGATCATCAGATCTACTATTCAGGAAGTGTTTACATTCTATTTCTTCAGGCAGAGTCTATAATCGGGCCAGGTAGCCTCTGGATTCATCCTTCCTTTGGAAGGTGATATATCCGGTGAATGCCCATACAGTCGATCTCTGTACAAGAAATACCTTGTTCTCACGAATTCTAGATCGAAAGCAGTTGAGTTGGAGCTGGTGGAATTCAAATTTGTAGCAGTGTTTTCTTGGCATCAAACTAAGATGTCTTTCACAGGATTGCGATTGGAGTATGCCCTTGAGGGAAGTACGAACTATATTGCATGGAAGGATAAGATGGAGGCAGTATTGGATGATAACAGGCTGAAGGAGTTCATAGAGATGGATGTCCCAAAGCCTACTGATGCTACTCAAGCTGATGCTTGGCAAAAGAAGACCGCAAAATGTCGAAGGATTCTGTTGGAGGGCGTGAAGGATCACATTGTGTCCAGCTTCCATGGAAAGGCTACTCCATATTTGATGTGGAAATAATTAACATAATTATTCCAAAGCAAGAGCGATCAGAGGAAGCTGGCGCTCAAAGATAAACTCAGAAACATCAAATGCGAGAAGGGTGACAGTATGCCCAAGTATCTCACGAAGTTCACTCAGTGTCGAGATGAGCTAGGAAGTGTGGGGGTTACTGTTGAGATGATGAGGACTTGGTGAGCTTGGCTCTCCTTGGTCTTCTGAAGATTTGGCATTCCTATCAGGACTCTGTCAATGGTCGGGAGAAATCGCTAGGATGGGAAAGGCTGTGGTCAGTTCTTATGCAGGAGGAGATCAGGCGGAGTACCAGGGATGGATCTTCATCAAAGGGAGATGATGAAAAAAAATGCGCTTTGGCTGCTAAAGCAAAGAAAGGGAAGAGAAAGAAAGCTTCTCAATCTAGTGCGAAAGGCAAGAAGTAGGACATGTCCAAGGTGAAGTGTTTTCACTATCACCAGCATGGACACTATGCCACTAATTGTCCGTAGAAGAAGAAGAACAAGAAAGCTGTTGGATCTGTAGAAGGAGAGGCTCTAGCCTCACAGTTTGATCTTTTCATTGATCGCATGCTTGGTTTCAAGTGTGATGGGATCGGTGTGGTTCTTGGACAGTGGTGTGTCTTTTCACATGACGGGAGATAGAGATTTGTTTTCTGATTTGAAGGATAAAGATCTTGGAGTGCACATCGAGATGAGTGATGATGGTAGATACAGTGCGACTGGTATCGGTAAAATTTCCTTTGAGAGGGAGTCTGGTAAACCCTTCGTATTGAAGGAAGTCATGCATGTTCCAAGATTGAAGAAGAATCTTATATCTGTGGCGATGTTAGAATACAAGGGGTATGATGTTGTTTTCATCAAGGGAAAAGCTTTCTTGCGCAGCAAGACAACTGGTGAGACCCGAAAGATAGGGGTTCGAGTAAGGAACCTTTATCAGTTGCATGTAGATGGATGTGCAACAATGGTAGGTGAGGCAGAAGGATTGGTGAGCCAGGATGATGGCGAGTTGTGGCACAGGAGATTGGGTCACCTTCACCATGGAGCCTTGAAGATACTGCAGCAGATAACTACAGGGCTTCCTAAAGGCACACTTGCGTAGTCAGATCAGTGCAAGGGGTGTACTTTGGGGAAGTTTGTGAAAGTCACCTTTCACAAGAAGGATAGTCGTGCCACGACGATCCTTGAGAGAATTCACACAGATGTGTGTGGACCTTTCTCAGTTGCTTCGATAGCAAAACACAGGTATTATGTGATTTTTGTTGATGATTTCTCTCGTAAGTGTTGGATCTTCTTCATGCAGAAGAAGAACGAGACATATTCAAAGTTCTGTGAATTCAAAGCACTGGTGGAGAAGAAGTCAGGGAAGAAGGTGAAGGCTCTTAGGAGCGATAATGGTGGTGAATACATCTCAGACGAGTTCAAGGATTTTTGCAAGGTAGAAGGGATTCGAAGAGAGCTCATAGCTCCCCATAACCCACAGCAGAATGGGGTATCTAAGCAAAAGAACAGAACAATCATGGGTGCTGCACGGGCGATGTTGCATGATCAGTGCCTACCCCTTCACTTGTGGGCAGAAGCATGCAATACAACAGTTTATGTGCAGAACCGTTGTCCTCATAAGATACTTGGCATGAGTACACCCGAGGAGGCTTATTCTGGTAAGAAGCCTGATCTTTCTCATTTGAAGATTTTTGGTGCTAACGTTTACATGCATGTGACGAAGGATGCTAGGAAGAAGTTGGAGCTGACCACAGAGGTTGGGATATTTGTGGGGTACACTGATACACCCCACAACTATCGTGTGTATTTTCCAGACAGTCGTAAAACTGTTGTGCGACGGGATATAAAATTTCAGGAGAAAGCCATGAAGTGTTTGCTTGAGAGGGAGCTACACTTGCATGTATATGAGGAGCTATTAGTTCCTAAGGATGAGCTTCAGGATGTGGATCAGCCACAGGATGAGGTTCATGGAGTGGAAGGGACCACTCAAGCAGTGCCAACCATCAGAGGGCGAAAGCACTTGACAGAAGCTGAGCGACTGGCTCAAGATGCAGAGAAAGTTGTAGGACCACCTACAACCCAACGTAGACAGAGACAATCACCTGATCTGGACACTAGATACATGGCTCTTATGAGCAAGTGTGTTGTGACTGAGCCACCACATGGGTAGACACCATGGTGGAAGAGTATGATTCTATTGTCAGAAATAGTGCACGGGAAATCGTTCCTAGATTGGAAGGGAAATCAGTGGTGGGTTCGAGATGGATCTACAAAGTTAAGCAGGAAACTGACGGGAGTGTGGAGAAGTACAAGGCAAGATTTGTTGCCCGAGGCTTTTCACAGATAGAGGGGATCGATTATGAGGAGACCTTTGCACCTGTTGCAAGGTATTTTTCCATACGGACGATTCTTGCTCTCTCAACGCAGATGGGATGGCACATTCATCAGATGGATGTGAAGACTACGTTCCTCAATGGAGTCATTGAGGAGGAGGTGTACATTGAGCAACCCGAAGGCTTTGAGGTCTTCAACAGCGAGTCGCATGTGTGCAAGCTCAAGAGAGCACTATATGGGTTGAAGCAAGCACCACGTGCATGGTACACACAGATAGACAACTATTTCACCGGACTTGGATTCTCCAAGAGCGAGGCAAATCCTAACCTATACCAGATTGTAGTGGAGGGTAAGTTGCTTATCATTGTACTGTATGTAGATGATTTGATTCTAACGAGTGATGAGTTGTTGATACTTTCATGCAAGGATGATCTTGCTAAGGAGTTTGAGATGAAGGACTTAGGCCTCCTTCACTATTTCCTAGGATTAGAAATATGGCAGCACAATGGTGGACTGTTTGTTTCTTAGGGTAAGTATGCTCGGGAGATACTAGAGAAGTTCAACATGCATGGTTGCAAGCCTATTGATACTCCATTTCCTGGAGGTTGGAGGAAGGAGGATGCCACTTCGGGAGAAGTGGATGCCACTGTTTATTGATAGTTGGTGGGGTTGCTGATGTATTTGGTCAATACACGACCCGATATATGCTATGTAGTTAACTAGCTTTCACAAGCTATGGTTAAGCCTACCAAGTTCTTCTAGAAGGAAAGAAAGCATGTATTACGTTATTTGAGAGGCACATCGGGATATAGATTGTGGTATAGACAGGAGGATGAAGTGAAGCTATGTGGCTTCACAGATGCAAATTGGGCAAGGATCCCAACGGACAGAAAGAGCACATTAGGAGGGGTCTTCAGTATTGGATCGACAATAGTTTCTTGGTACAACGGGAAGCAGAGATCTGTGGCACTCAGTTTAGCAGAGGCCGAGTATATGGCAGCAAGTTTGGCTGCATGCGAGGCTATATGGATGAGGAAGATTCTGGTTGGTTTGTTCGGTTATCATTTGGATCCTACTATGATTTACTGTGATAACCAGAGTTACATTAAAATCTCGGCTAATCCTGTATTTCATGATAGATCTAAACACATTGACATCAAGTACCATAATATCAGAGATTGTGTGCAGCAGAGGATCATGTTACTTTCATACATTCTAATGGAGGATCAGGATGCTAATATTCTGACGAAGGCTCTCACCAGGAGCAAATTCGAATACCACCGAGGCAGGATAGGGGTTGCTGATAATCCATATCTTGTCGAGAGGGAGTGTTGAGATTGCAACAAGATGATGGAGCTTAGTGGAAAAGAGTCACCTTCACTAAGTGGGCCCGCAGGCAAATTATGGTGCAAAGTCTATTTTTAGACATATGGATCATGTCTATGAGTTGCAGGATGTTGTTTATGGATGATTGGTCAAGTTGGAAAAAATAGATGGACTTCTAATTTTAGACAACAGTGGTGACACTGTCAAGTCTAATAATAGAACAGTCAAATATTATTAGCTTATAATAATATTTAGACTATAAACTTTATCTCATTCTCTTGGAGCACTTCAGTTTGAGCTACAGATGTGGCAGATGCAGTTGTCAGAAGGAAATATGTTTTCTTTGTGGGTCAGTTGAGTTGTTGCATGCATGACTTCAGTTAGAACTCAATCAGTTGAGGTTTGGTGGAGTTGATTGTGGAGTTGATGGAGTTGTGTTTCAGTTTGACTTGGTTAAACTAGTTGTAATTAGTCTAACTGCAAATAGACTAATGATGAGTTGTTAAACTAATTATTAACTCATAATGAAACTAAAGAATACATCAGTTAAGTCAGTTGCATGTCAGTGCATTTTCAGTTCAGCAGGGACAAGTGTTACAGGATCAGATTGCTATCAGTTGTGACTATAGTTGTGCATGAGGATTTGCACAATCAATGGGATTGAGTTATGCCAATGAGAATTGGCCAATACCAAGTGATTATAGCGTCTACTCATGTGATTCCCAGTGTGATTGATTCTTTTGAGGTAAATACAAGTTTGGTTCAACCATTCTCATCCATTCTTGAGCAGGTATTGAGCAGTGGAGGCAGGCAAGCAGTGGAATAGATTTTGAGATCAGATCTGAGCTGTATTGTGTGTAACAGGTGGAGATAGTGCTGGATACTTGTGAGAAGTATTGACTATTGTAATGTTACATGTTCTCAATCATTAGTATATAGAAAGTGTGGGGTTTTCAGCTATAAGCTTTCCCCAGGTTACATACTGTGTTAACGTGTTCATGCTCTTGATGTTTTGTTGTTATTGATGCTGCTATATTGATGGTCAACGTAGAGGAGCATATGTATTGTGTATGTATTCCGAAATAGTACATGATCAGGATAATCTCCATTGAATATGTGTTTATTATTCAAAATTTCTACAATCCAATCCGAAAATCTGATGGGAACAATGATCCCTGATTTGTACAACCTATTTATCTCCTTTTCAATTGATGGCGGTAGCTTAGGATTGAGCCTTCTCAAATTCTATCTAAATGGTTTCTGATTGGGCTTAATGGGTATAGTGTGCTGAATTATATTGGTATCATATGTCTTTAATTTGGAATAGTCCCAAGTGAACACATCTGCAAATGAAGACATCGAACTAATATATTTGTCCTTGATATTTTGTGGCAATGCTTTAGATAGTTTTACCAATTTAGGATTAGCAGTTGTTCCGATACTGGCCTCTTCTACACCCTTCTCTGTTGGATGCAATGTTGGTTTGCGGGCTACATCATCTTGATCAAAGAGTTCTTCTAAAGGTATCAAAACTTTAGGAATAATGTTATTCTTTAGCTGCAACACGTCCATTTCATTTATCTGCACATCATCTGTACCATTACCTTTACCATCGTCATTTTCTACATTAATTGAGGTTTCTTTGAACTTACCTTTGTTTTGTAGAAAATCATCAATCTCCTCATCATCTAGGAAAACTTGCCAATATCTGTGATTGTCCGGGACAGTTGGACGATGCTTGACATGGATTTTGAATTTATTGTTGGAGTTCATTGGGATCTTCAAACTACTTGTTGCTTTAGCAAGAGCATCAACAATGCTATTTTGTATACGAGGTACACATGTCAAGGTGTATTATGAAAATAATTTTAGGATGTCTAGAACTGCATTACGGTAAGCCAGCATCTGAGGATGCTTTGCTTGATATTCACCTCTGACCTACTTAATCACCAATTCAGAGTCGCCATACTGAAATCCTCTTATCATTCAACTTTATAGCCTTCCAACAAGAAACAGACATGATACAAGTTGAAGCGCCTTCATCAATGACAGTACGATGAATCATTTTAGAATTGATGATGACCTGGATGAGGAAGGCAATTTGGTGAGGTAGTCTCGGTACATGGTTGTCAATATCAAAAGAAATCAAATCCGAGTTGGCGAGGTTGATGCCACCGATAGCTGATAGTAAGGACTTCCTTTGGGAGGGGCAACTCTGGAGAACTTCTAGAGCGGACATAGCTGACGGAGCCTAGGCTAAGTCCTCAACAATGCTATAGTGCTGAGTAGCATGAGCATTAGGGTTGTAAGAAGATTTCCAAAGTACACCTTTAGGAGGGGGTTGAATGGGTGTCTCAGTGCTAGGTCTCTCGATATGCAACAGACCAGAACTGGATAGAGGAGCGCTTAAGGGGACCTCAGGCTCTTTCCCGGTAGGCGACATATATTCTTTTGCTCGAGTACTAATGTGAACAGGAATTTTCCTAGCCATAAACACTTGAGAACCAAAACGAGAAGAGGATTGGGATTGATCAGCCACCATTTGCATTTTCTGCGAAGGAAAAGGTTCTTTTAGCACCGCAGGAGTCCTAGAAGCACCTTTCAACAAACGACTAACTTCAAACCGCCTCGGGCAGTCTTTGGTATAGTGATCCTTGTCACAGATAAGGCAAGGATACTTGGGTTTGCATTTGGTTCCCTCCTCGGGTGGAGGTTTAGCGAAATCCTGCTTTGGTTGATCAACTTTATTATTTCCTTTCCCTTTCTTTTTCCCTTTTGAGGCTTTGTCTGCCATGGTGGACTAGACGACATTAACCTTGGAAGTATTACCAGAATTGGATGCAGCCTGAGAAGCATTTTCATTCGAAGCATTCGACTTTTGCTTCCCAGGGTTCGCGCAAGATTTCTTAGAGGATGGATTGACAGAACCAATGACACTGTCAACAGATGGCTTTGGCAGAGTTTTGGAAGTCTCGGGCTTCGGGGCGTCAGGAAAATAATCATATAGCGTACTAGACTGGGAGTAAACCAAGTCAAGGTACTGAGCACAGGCAATAACCTTCTCTTCAGTTACACATGCCCCCATAGCAATGTCTTGTGCTATCGGAGGGACGAATGAGGTCGTAAACTAGTTGGTTAGGAGCTGATCAGGAATCCAAAACTTAATCAAACGGTGACATCGTCTCCACTCATGGATATGATTGGAGATGTGCGTATCTGTTGTTTTTTTAAGGGATGTGAGGAGATGTGTGCCCGTTTCATACCGAATTGGCAACTGAAAATGAGTTAAAAATGCCATAGCCAACGAGTTAAAATCTTGAAAAGATCCGCGAGCTAGCTCAATATACCAATTAGGAGCAGAGCCAGTGAGGGTCCTTTGAAAAAGGTGAAGCCAGATTGAATCATCAAGCCATGAATTTGAGGAACACCATAGATGATAAGTCATGACGTGGGCTTGGGGATCTTCTCCAGCTTTACCATCAAATTTGGGACAATCGCCGGGAATCTTAGTTGGGACCTGTGGCCAATACGGATTATGAAGAATAAGATCATTTATCAGCTTGGACACATCCGGTAACTCCAACGTTTCTAAAAAGGGTAATTGAGGGTTAAAGGACATCTGAGGCCGTGGGTAGGAGGTAGCACTAGAGTTCCAGCCAGCTGCTTGTTGCCCCCATGGATTTTGTCTAGACGGATTTCGCCCATAAGGGTTCTACCCGTAGGGATTTTGTCCATAGGGGTTGTAGCTATAATCAGACGACTAACCCTAGATTTTCCCCCCAGCATTCCATTGATTACCAATTTGACCTGCAAGAGCAACATAGGGTCACTGGTAATTCTGATAGGGACTCACCTGCAGTTGTCAATTTTGATATGGGGCAAATTGAGCTTGCCCTTGGGATTGCTGGAAACCATAAGGCGGCTGGGCTCCATATTGAGCCTAGGGACCAGGCTGCATTTGATAAAGGGGTTGAGATTGAGATCCAACCTGCATTTGAAGACCTTCTTGGGTCTGGGGCCCAGACTGGGGCTGAAAATCGAGTGGAGCTTGAGAAGCCACAATCATTTGAGTGCCCGATTGAGCAGGCCCAGAAGGATTTCCTTGAGAGAACTGAGGCTGAGCCACCTAGCCAGAAGGCTGACCTAGTTGAGATTGAGATTGGCCCATTTGCCCAGAAGGTTGAGCTTGCTGGGTATTGGGTTGTCCTTGAACAACTGAGGGTTGTCCTGATGGACCAGATGGCTAAGCAGACTGGACAGTTGGTTGACCTAATTGGATTTGAGGTTGGCCAACTTGTCCAGATGGTTGACCAGACTAGACAGTGGGTTGGCCTTGTTGTACATAAGGCTGGCTGACCTACCTAGAAGGGTATCCCTGCTGGACACCAGGTTGACCTTGTTCCATATAAGGTTGTCCTGGATCACCAGAGAGTTGCCCGGAAGGGTATCCCTGTTGGATATCAGGTTGACCTTGTTGCATATAAGGTTGTCCTGGATTACCAGAGGGTTGCCCAAGATAAGTAAAAGATGAACCACTAGAAGCCGAAGGTTGTCCCTGGAAGGGTTTTCCTTGTGGGCCTCCAGGTTGCCTTGGATAAGGTTGTCCATAATATTGCTACCCATAGGAGGGTTGTGTATAAGACAGCTAACCTTGATAAGGTGGTCCTTGAAAATTTGCAGGTGGTACTTGGCCACCACCATAACCTGTGGTACCCCAAGCAACAGCTAACAGGACTAAGACCTCAACCACAGGCTGAGATGGCAAAGGCCCGTGATGATAAAGGTGAGCTCCTTAAGCATCGTAATAACGAAACGGGCCTTGCGTGCTCGGATTCTGAAAGGCGTGCCAATTTGGATCGTATGCCCCCTACTGGAAGGGAACCAGAAGAACGTGGGGCACTACGTGTAAGGTCAATAGCTCTAGATGCGGATACCGATGGGCCACTATTCGTCGATCTGGGGGAAGGTCCAGAAATAGTGGTCATAACTGAGGATGCAGTGATGGCACCAACAACAGGGGCTGAAGAAGCCACATAAATAGTTGGAATAGTCGGGACTAAAGTGACATATGTATTGTGAATTTGAGGAATAAAATACTCCGAGGTTGGAGCAATGGTTTGAGACCACATAAAACTCGTAAAGGAGGTCCTAGAACCAATAACATCCCTCAAAGCCCTATAGCGTAAGGGCAATGCGACACCAAGAGGGGTCACACTGAAGGGTGGAGTTTCCGCTGAGACAGGAATTTCACCACTCATCATGATGGATGCTTCACTCATGATGGGGGATGTTTCATCCATGTCAGACGAAGACATTGGGACCGAAACACTAGGAGGAGTATTGGAAACATCTTCTTCGGAAGGCTCCCAAACGGGTTCCAATGGATATCCTAAAACTCATCTTCTAGAGCATGAGAGTTAGGCGGTTGGATACTCGGAATAACAGGGAGAGTACCACTACCAACCGGTGTCTCAGGAGCAACAGAAGAAGGAGACCCTTGGTCACTTGGAACAAGATACGGGATCGGTTATTCCACCAGGATAATTTGATTCAAAAATCCTATGAAAACTAACGGGGAAGAACCCTACTCAAGCTAATGCAAACAAGATCTAACAGGGTAAATGTGAACGTGGCTGAATAAATTTTAAGACACAAGAACACAAATTGACCTTTTCATCTTTAAAGAGTCGAGACAAGGACCAAAAAATGACTCTAGTCACCTTCGAATGTTTAATGAGCATAAAGTGAAAAGTGCTCAGAAGAACCTTTTCTTTTAGGGAGTCCGAAAAGGAGTGAAAGTGACTACTCTAGAGAACTAGGCAAAAGGTTTACCAGACAATCCGTAAAACTGCATATACAACTTGGCAATCGTATGAGAACCAAGGACTTTCCATACGACAGTCAATCTTCCCGAATGCTGTGTTTGGTGCATTACGGTTTGTAAGGCGGTAGACTCAGCTTCCTATGAGTAAAGGATGATAAACCTAGTGGGGTCTCCCCATATACTCGATGGTACGTGGGAGCACAGTTCCATACTAGACCACTATTGAATCACAGAAGGAGGAATCACCCAACCTTGAGTGGAAACAAAAGTGACTAGGTTTAATGACACCATAGCACATCTCTAGCCTAGACCTCTAAATAGTGTGTGTTATGTTCCAATGCATTGTTAGATTCATCCAATTCATTTTAAAGTTGATCTTGGATTATGTTTCAGTTTTTAGGCCTTACCGTATGTATATAATAAATCCTAGGATGCAGCTAGAATGCACAAAAAATCCTTTTCTTCAATGAACACCTACCTATGGGAGGGTAGAGAGATTATTTCCAAACCAAGAAAACCAAGACAACAAAGGCAGTCACTCAATGCATACAAACACCAATTCCTAAAGTGCACGGAAACTACTAATGAGAGATCTTATCATTCGCTTTCCAATATGCAAACTTGAAATGAAAATTCACTTTCACTTTCGTACTAAATGAATGCAACCTTTTTTATTTTGATGTCTTTAAATCTAGAAGAAACAAATGAGAAACAAGCAAGTGTGGAAAATCCTGGTTGACCCAAACAATTGTAATCTATGTTCCGTAGCGAAAAGAAATCGAATCAATGCCAAAATTGGTTCAATAACATTCAAACAATCAACCAAAAACAGGCTAAGGGGAAGGCTCAATCAAGTCAACAACACGCTGCAAACGAACCTTGAGGAACAAGCAACCAAGCAAATTGATTCAAGGAGCTTAAAACAATGATCTAGGTCACATAAGCAAAAACCAAGATTCATTCAACAAAGCTCACAAAAGAGTGCCTTAACCATGAACAGTGAAAAACAAGTCATCAAGCAAGCGAGAAAAGCAAGGGACCAGTAGGACTGATGGACTCAGGAGGCAAAATTGAAAAAAATCAATTCTACAGCAATCAACATGGGTAATACACAGGGAACAAGCACTGATAAATCACTAGTCGCAGCAACAAAGTGATTTCAGCGCGGAAGTACACGACTTTCCCGCGATGGTCCGATTTTTAGAACCATCACGACTGTTAGGCGTAATTACACGACGAATAGAATATTATAAAAGGGTGGTCGCGATGACAAGACAACTGTTAAAATTAAATCCGTGATGATGTTCAAAACAGTCGCAAGCAAACCAAAACTCCCAAATCAAAAATAGCCAATCTTTCAATCAAATAGGGATATCTCCCAGATCAACCCAGGGAACTCAGAGGACTGATAACCAATCCCCAAAACTTCAAAAGAGACCAAATCAAAAAATCAAGGCAAGAGAAAACAAGAAAAACAAAGGCCAAAACTCCTTCCCCAATGGAGTCGCCATTTGTGATGCAGGAAAAGTGTTCCCTCTGCGGACAGAGGCAACCCCTCTAGCCCTAAAGTGGGTCTAGTCACAAACAAGGACAGATCAACAATAGCTTTCCTTAAATAGTTCAATTTGCAGGCCTACCTCAACCGATGGTTGATGGAGTTCCATTGTGCTGCTCTAGCATCCGCTTCCTTCTCCTCAATGAGTGATCAACCTAAAACAAAGCAAAGGAAATAAAACAAAGCACGTAACCAGATATAACAATGAATTATTTACTCACAAATTAAAGAAGTCATGAGCTATCAAGTACATTACATACAAGACATAGGAAAACATCATTGATTGCATTAATAATAAAATAAGAGTCAGCTTACAACCAAAGTCTTGATGTCACAAGCCTTCTCAGAAAGAGTCCAGCCAACATGTTCTTCAAGCATTCACTCTTTGAAGATGGATCTCCCAACATACAGGAGCTCTCTCACTCATAAGATTTACACAAGATCAAGGGCACTTCACAACCTTCCACAAGCTATGAACAATCCCACACTTATCACTCTCACACCAACTATCTAGCAAACTCATAAACACTAACAACACTGCTTAACTAGCCAACTATCAGGAACTCAGGAACTATCCAACTAGCCATGCATAGGAATGGTGAGAGTTTAAATAGGAGAAGAAGTCTCCATGAAAGGTGGAAAGGAGAGCTTATCACCAAGGAAGGTAGCACAATTGATGGAACTGCCACACCAGGGAAGGAAGGGCGACATAAACAAGGCCAACAACTAGGTATGGAGTCATCTGGAAGGCCGATTGTTGGAACAATTTGCCCAATTTGGATCATCGCGGGCACAGAACTGAGCTTCAGCGTTGACATTGCAAGTGAGCAGTGCAAATAGTCAAATCATCGCTGAAGAGACCAAATAGCCCCGCGCTGGTGTGTAAAATCGAGCCATCGCAGAAATTAGGTGTACTTCTGCGCTGGCAACGTAAATGGACCATTCATCAGCACCTTTTAGTGCATTTATTAAGCCTATAACCACGATGAAGAAGATACTTTAGGAAAAGTGGGTCAATTGGCAGCATAGGAGAGCATTTGTCTGTCATATGCATGTTTGACTTGGACACATGACACAGTGGAAAGAATCGGGAGTGAAGGTGGTGATAAATTACTGTGTAACAACATCACCTAGCTAGATTGAAACTTAATCCATAAAAGCTAGATCAATTCAAAGAATACAAGGAAAAAAGACTGCAAAACATCCCTTTAGATCTATTGAGCATTTCTCAACCGATTTCCCAAGAAGAGCAGAATTTAGAACATAATTTAGGACAGAATTTAGAACAGGACTCAAGGCAGGTTTTGTTATAGCTCCAAATCTCACTTTTGATGTTTTTGATGCTGCACTCATGGCCTAGGGCAACCCCTCCTTCCATACCTAGTCCAAATACTTTAAAAACAATGTTTTACTCCCTATACGTGACATTGCCCTCAGCTAAATGCATGTGTACAGGGGTTTGTGTATACCCAACCCACGTATATGTCTTAAAACACTTAAAAAAAAAAAATCTCCCTAATTTTGGGTGGAGATCATGGGTTTTACCTACTGATTACCTATTAGTGCTCGTGGCCCAATTGTTCCCAACAAATTCCCAACTAAAAAACTACTATGGGAGAAGTATAAAAAAGCTTCAATGGGAAGGCCTAAAGGAGGAGATAATAGAGAGAAAAATTACTCTGCTGAGATTATCCCTGATCAGATCTGAAGATCCTTGTGCTTCCAGCACTTCCCCCATTATAGGAAACCCTTGTTTCCTTGATTTATGATATCTCTCCATTGGTTGAGATATCCTTGAGTGAGACATGGAAAGAGTTTGTTAAAGGCTTAATATTGGATGAATCTAGAGGATGGTTCCGCTTGGAGCCTGCAAAAGGAAGACTCAGGTGAAATCATTCCTTACTGTATTTTAGTTATCTATAATAAAAGAAAAACTTGTCTTGTTCCTGATATTAATCTTCTTCATGCTTATGAGATCAATGTTATGATTTACATATGAATGGTTGTTTCAATTGTATAACTAACTACCTTTCAATATGCTATGAAGTTGTTTTTCTTATGATGCTTGGTCCATGTACTGCTATGCTTCCTTCAATTAATTGCCTTGCAGGTTGAAGGATCGAAAGGAACTCCAAGAGGGTTTGGGCCTAGGCTGGATCTACCCAAACGAAGGACCCCCAGGTGCACCTCTTTTCATGTAGTTTGTTTATATTAGTATCGTGGTTGTATGGAATGCTTGTTTTTCTTTGTAGATAACCCCTGCTCTGCTAGGGTATTAACCCAAGAACCTAGGGGACATTTGTCCCTAAGCAGAATTGGCGACTCCGCTGGGGACAATAGAGTTGTTGTTCCTAGTTTGGGTTTATTCAAGCCAATCAAGGCTCAGTTGTTTATTTAATTGTTGTGACTGAGTAGTCTGTTCCTGTAGGAACTTGAACTGTAATTTTGATCAGTTTCTTCAGACATTTTTTTAAATTTTTCTTGTGATCTTTTATATACGCATCTTGGTTAGGTTACAGTCACGTATGTACACAAGTTTCACCATATGAACCTGCGTATACGAAGGTTTCTGCGGACTGAATATCATATACATGCAACTGTGTATTGACACAGTCATGTATACCCTAAAATTTTCAAGATGTTTCAAATATTTTTGTTTCTAGAGATCTGTCTGTTGGTCTGAGTCTTTCCTAAACAGTTACTTTTATGTGCCAGTCTTTATTTTTACAGCAAGTTTGTGATTTCAAACTCTCTCTGGTTATGGAAAGTGTTGGTCTTGTTTTGTTTTGTTGCAAGCATCATAATTTTTGTTTAAGCACACAAGATTTTTTCTGGGAGCCTTGGCTGTTCTAGTATTCCAGAGAAGAAATATTGGTCTTAATCTTTATGGAAAACCTTGTTTTGGTGATCTTTTTGTCTGCGTGTCAAAACTGCATCTTTGTGGCCATTTACTTTTCTTGATTTTTGGAAGTTGTTGTGTGACGATTTTGAGAATTGTCTTTCTTGGTCTTGCAACCATTGTCACCAATCTCTTTTGCTGCTTTTTTATTGTTAAGAGCATCTTGAAACACACTTTTTGTTGAGTTTTCACCCGTTTTGTGTTGTTAACTTGCAAAGTGTATTGTTTCCTATTCTTCGATCATAAAGTTTCAGTCTTATTTAGAGCACTTTTGAAAGGTTGTTTTTTGTTTTTGCTTTTGAAGAAAACTTCTTGAAAACTTGGTTTTTGCTTTCTTTGGCATTGTTTTGATTTAGTTTCCTTTTTGTGAATGAAAGTGCATTTTTGTTTGTCTTGAAACTTTCTTTTAGTGTTTGGACAAAAATGAGCATTAGCAACTTATATTCTATCTAAACATCTGAAGTGGCTAATTAGAATTGATAGACAAGTTACTTTCATTTCTTTGATTTATAAGTAGTCTTAAGTTTTGCATCAACATGTACTCATTGCATTAGGATAAATTTTTTCATCTTTTAGGACATCCATAGTTTTGTTAATTTTTTTGAGTGTGAAGCTTGAGTAAAAGAAAAGAAAAGAAAAATTTATTGCTTTCTTAGAAGTTCCTCATAACCTAGTATAAATTTCTTTCATTGAAGAACAAAATGAGTGCATTTGCATATAGTTTGGTTTTTATTAATTTCTTTTCCATCAAAAACACTACAAGTTTCATTTCCGCTTATCCCTTGACTTAAGAATAGCTCATTTAAAAACAAACGCTAATTAAAATACACTAGAACTTTTTATAATTGTCAATTTAGACACACCAACAAGTTTTAGGATATTTTAGGGCCTTGGATTAGGCGTGTGGAGAGAAAACTCTCCAAGGCCATTTAAACTATCAAACATAGGAGTTTGAATAGTGAGTAAAAATCCAATAGTGTTAGGAAGACCGGGAAAGCTCTGGATCTGAGAGTTAAGCACGAGGGTTTTTGAAGATAAGGAAGAGAGATACCCCCTCTCCTACTTGTTAGATCTTACCTCAAGGCTGTTCTACCTAGCTTCTGACACGAGTTGGTAACCTTAGTTGCTTCTCCTAGAGATCTACATAGGTGGCTGTGTAGGGGAATCCTGTGGCACTTGAGGTCGACGTTGTATCACTCTCAACGATACTACTGGAGGGCACCCTTAAGAAGCTTGGGGGCTTGCACTGATGCAGGCTATTGTTAGGAGGTTAATGTAACTTCCTCTATTACCTTCGTTGGTAGGACTGGGCTCTCATTATCCTAGACTATCTTCGGAAGGCCCCTTACTTCACTTTCTTTTATTTTGGTGTCCGGTCTTCATCACCCGGAGTGGAAATACTTGAAAGTTGTTTAACTGGCTGAAATCTTTTAGGGGATTTTTAGTGTGTGCTCTATGCTCTTAGTTGGCCTAGCTTTCATTTTTTTCTTGAGTCTTTAATTAGATCTTAATAAAAAATTCAAAGTGGTTGACCGATCGCCTAGATGATCTCGAAGACTTCATGGTCCTTCACCACCAAGTTTAGAGCCTTCTCCTAGAAGGCATAGAGGTAATACTGTCGGTGGGTTTCATCTCGTGGTGGTTGACGCATCAGGGATTGATCCTCCCCTCAGGGGCAATAGTGTTCAGGATAGGCCTGGTACTTTCGCAGAACTAGAGATGAACGCTCTAGTTCTTTCTCGAGTTCTCTTTCAATCAGAAGATAACATAGAGGTAGAAGAACTCCCGGAGTCATTAGCAGATCCGAATTCTCCTCTACCTTCTAACCATCTAGACGTATTACAATACGTTGGTACTCTGACGTGTAGACCATCAAGTCCTGGTCACATTATGCACTTACCTTCGATGACCATCACTGGAAGCATGGCTTCTACCACAAGTGCTACAACCATGCAGACTCCAACATCAGTACAAGGGGGAGGAACTATTTCCATCTCCTCTGCATCTTTATTTGGGTCTTTTGCTAGCACATCTTTAGTTGGGTCTACCTCCATTCCTTCTATGAGTGGAAATTCCCAAGCCAATGCATTTAGTTCTGGATTCTTCCCATTTGGCGCCCATTCACAGGGTATTCTGTTAGTTCCATTTAGTGCCTCCACATCCATGATGGGTGGTTCGACTTCATTTCAAGGTTTTCCTTTTGGAGGTGGTCATATACCACATTCCAACCCAATGATAGGATCTATGCCTTTTTCTTCTATAGGACAAGGCAGCAATCCCTTTCAGGGTTCGACTAACCCTGTGGCCAGTGACATAGGAATTAGGAATTCATTTTTTGGCTAAGAAGGGAATAGGTCGTACTCCACAGTTAGTTCATTTCAAAATATTCTCCCCTTAGCTTCTGCTTGGAATCCTTATTAGGAGTTATCAACTCCTTATAATCCTTTAGGAGGGAGCTTCACTGGTTATGGAGGTTTTTTGGTTGGAGTTGGTCAAACTCCAGTTTTGTTGGATCACAAGGTTCACCTTTTGGTTCAGTTGGTCTTGCTAGTTACTTTGGGCAACCTGGTGCATTTCAAAATCTAGGCCATCTTTTCAGAACTTTGGGAACCCCGCCCAGTCCAGGTGGAATCCCCAGGGTCCTCCTAGGCTTCCTTTTCTGGCAACTTTGAATTTTCCAGATCTCACGAAATTAATGAACAATCCAATCAAATAAAATCCAGCCTGACCTCTAGTCTCAACCAAACTCCCTTCAGACATTCCATGATGAAGACTTGGGTGACCATGTAACCACATTCCATTTGTGGTGCTCATTAAACTCCCTTATCAATGACTCAATTAGGTTGAGACTTTTTCAACGCACCTTAACTGGTAATGTGGCCAAGTGGTATATAGAGTTGCCAGGGGGCAGCTTTACATATTTTGCCAACTTGGCTAATATTTTCCTAAATCATTTCCAGTTTCCCGTCAGTTATGATGCCAGAACTAAAATCCTGGCCAATTTTTGTCAAGATACAACAACTCACATTTTTTATCACATTCAGGAATGGAGACAGAGAAAGGGGCTCATTAAAGCCGAAATTCCTCCAAAATACCGTCTCAAATGGTTTTTGAAATCCTTACAACTTGAAATCTCTAAGTATGTCTCTTTGTCCAGAGTCTATTCTGAGGAGCAAGCTATTTTTAGAGCCCAGCAATTAGAATTGATTTATTCTCAGTCTAGGATTCTACAAAAAATCTTGCCAAATGCTCCTGGGACTAAGGTTGATATAGCCAAGTCAAAGCCAGGTCCCCATGTGGATGGTATTGTTGGATCCGTAGACACAAATGCGATGAACCTATTGAGCGAATTGTAGTAGTTGTCTTTACAATCTGCTCCTAACAATAAAGTCAAATTGTCTAACCATTCATCTTCTCAACCCTCTTTTGTTAATGTTGTCCAATCTTCCAACCCCAAAGGAAATCAAAATTCCCTGAAAAAAGAAAGGACGGGGTAAGAAAAAGAGTCAAGATAGGAAGACTGACACAAATAAACCTAGCAATAATGTTGGTGGTGGTGGAAATGAGCCTAGAAAGAAAGTCAAGTTTCCATGCAAGCTATGCAGTGGAGGCAATTTAACTCATCTCTGCCCAAAGATTCAAGATGCTCAGCGCTTATTAGGGCAGCAAGGGGCTTCTAACTCTCAAGCTGTGTTAACCAACCCTTTTCCCCAAGGGCAAAAAATTCTTGCTGGCACGAGTTCAAATCCTGGTACCTCTACACGGGGCAACCAAGAAGGGGAAGAATCATCAAATGTTTTCATGATGGGTTATAACGTTCATGTGGCCACTTGATCGCATGATTATGGTGAAAATGAAACATCCAAGGACAAAACTGCTCCCAGAACTACCAACCCACTTCATATTGAGTGACCCTCTATCGCGACTATACCTCAGATACCAAAAGGTTATGCTAAATGCATGACTATCAACCCTAATGTTAGGGCAGCCCAGAATTACTCTATTGTTGAGGATCTGGCTCTGAGTCCATGTGCTATGTCCGCTTTAGAGGTGCTCCGGTCATGTCCTACTCAAAGAATTTCCTTGTTATTGACAATGGGGGCAATGGATCCAAACAGTTCCTTAGCTCTCACTTTTGATATGCATAATGTTAAAAAGAGAATTCCTCATCATATAGCTTTCCAGATAAGTAGATCATCATATAGCTTTCCAGATAAAGTCTACTTATCGAAAAACTAATATTTTTTAGACAATTATAGATGAGGGAGCTTCCACATGTGTCATGTCTATGTCACGTTGGAAGGCCATTGGATCGCCTTTGGATGTTCCTTCACCTACCCTCTTGACAACATTTGATGGTCATTCTCATAGGCCATATGGGATTATTGCGGCCTTTCCTATATGTGTTGGAGGAAAGGTCATTAATATTGAAGTAGAAGTCATTGATGCTAACCTAGATTAAAATCTCCTCTTAGGAAGGAACTGGGTATATGAAATGGATGCCATTGTTTCAACTCTATTTCGTGTCATTTGCTTTCCTCATGAAGGGAAAATTGTCAAGGTTGATCAATTGGATTATTCTCCAGTTGATCCTCAAGCAACTTCAGACTCTACTATTCCTTTAGTGGATAACCCTCATCCACTTACTGAGAATCTAGGAGTTGGGATGTACTCTTCATTGATGGGTATGTTTGATCTTCCCCCTCCTGTAGCGAGAATAGATACAATTTCATCCTCTAAGGAGTCTTTACGGAAAGAGTTTGTTCAAACTCACTATTTTTCGGATCCTAGGACCTTTCCTCCACGACCACATCAAATGAAGGGAAGTGGGAGGAATAGAATCTCTTATATCTGCAGTAAAGCCTAGATGTGAATCTATCAATGACTCTGCAGACAATTATCCTACTCCTTCTTTAGAGAAAGAGTTAGATGGTGATGTGGCTTGTACTCGGACCCTTGATTCCACTTCTGCATTGGATTGCTTGGATATTGTTTTTCCATCCAACAAAGCGATATTCAAAACAATGACGACTGTAGATTGACATTTGGAAGATTTACATCATCGTTTATATGTCCGTCCTCCTTTGCATGAAGTCAATTCTAGATCCTCCAATTTGCCTACTAGCAATGTTTGTACGATTCCTTTGGCTCCAACACAATTTTTTGCTGAAGGTAATATACTGATTGGTTCAATGACTGTACCTATAAACATCCCTAGGAGAAAGTTGGTAGAGCCCCCTGATTAGCTCTACCTCAAGAAGTACTTTTCTTAAGTAGCAACTAGGCAATGGCTTCTTTGTACATTTTGTATGTTTGTACATATCTCATCGGGAGTTATTGATATCAACACTTTTTGGTCTATTGTGGCAGGTGTTGATGGCTAACTCGGTCTATTTTGGATTCGACGATGATGCTAGTCAGCACACTCGGAACCTTGCTTCCGCAACTTGGGTAATCTACTATCCAACTGGTCAGTTGATGGTGTCAAGGGGAGTATGCAATTGTCCCGCTTCAAATAATATGGCTGAGTATACCGCCATCATTAATTTACTATCCGAAGCAATTTCATATGAAATCTATTCATTGGTAGTCTATCTTGATTCACAATTGATAGTGTCACAATTGAATAACATTTATCGGGTAAGGGATCCATGTTTATATCACTAAGGGTGATTTTTTTTTTTTTTTTACTCCTATATTGATACAAAAATATTTTACAAAGAGGCAATGGCCTCAGGAAGTCTAGCCTAGATATGTGACATGCTCACATTACATAGCTAAACACTGACCAAAAAGACTTGCTGAAGACTGACCAGAAGAGCTTCTAGGACCATGACCATGACTAGTTCATAGAAACAGAATATGCCAATATCGAAACTAAAGACTGAAAAGAGGTAATTCAAAGACCAAAACAGGTTGACTGGGCCCATACAAATAAACAGGGAAGCACTACCCAATTCAAAACTAAAATCTGACCCATTAAAATCTTGGCGATAAATCAACACAACATTCCAGAGCACAACGTTTCCCTGGGTTGGTCCGAGAGCGAGGCTTTGTGGCAGCTAGGGAACAACACGAGCGTACGGGAGGAGCATGAATGAATTTTTGGAGGGGCACCATGACAGATGAACTTGCAGGCTGGTGTGGAGGGATGAACTACATCAACGCAGCATGGAAGATGTTAGCAGAAGACTTAAATACTGGCATCACGCGAGGTCGGATGGTGGTGGTAATAAGCCATGTGCCAACCTACCAAGCCACCCACGTACATAACGCAATGTTACACACCCGCATCCGGGATTAAGGGTGAGGTTGTTGCAAACATCATTTACTTACATTAATTATTTGCACATTCCAAGATCTCATAATTGGTTAGCTGATTCTATCACTAATCAAGCATTAGACTGGCACATCATTCATTCATCACCATAAAATCGAGCATCAAAAAGTCGAAGATGTATATATTATATTATTATATATATATATATATATATATATATATATAAATATATATATTATATATATATATAATATATATATATATTATATATCATAAAATATCTTGAGTGTACATAAGTGTGTTCAAAATAATATACAAAAATTGGGACTCAAATGCCCATAATCATGTCCAGTACATCTAATGCCTCAGCTCAGGATGAGCGGCTAAGTATGCGACTACTGCTTTGGCCAGATGCCTAAGAGTGCGAACCCAGTCTCGTGGCATGCCAACCACATGACGCTACATGTCTATATGGATATTCTCTACAACCTCCATCAGTACTCGGTGAGTTAGTCTCACCAAGTGTTGCTGAGCTGTGTAGAAGTCGCTCTATGTCCATGGCCGCCTCTTCGGCACCTCCACCACGACGTCCATGCCGTGGGAACCCATGTGATCGCACTGGCCCAATATCTGGAACATGATCATCATATTATTCATTTGAATTCTATCAAAAATATTTTTCAAAATTCATTATTATATTTGAAAAATCATAAAAAAATCATAAAAATTATAAAATTAAAAACATTTGTTACCTATATTGCCCCATGTTGCAGTTGGGGGTAAAGCTAGATCAGGGTCTCCTTGGAAGTCCATCCCAACATAGGGGTAGTTGTCTACGACGATGATCTACTGCTTCCACCAGGAGAAGAATTCATCGTCGAAAGCAGTGCATGGAACTTCCCCACCTCCCAGTCGTTTCATCAAGTCAACCCACCTGCCCATGCATGGATCTCGTGGGGTGCTGATTGAAACCGATACTCTAGGATGGAGAGTTGGGACCCTCTCAAAGAAGAAAAAGCACAAAATGGTTCCATACCCTAAGTTTTTGGTCTACCCCTTCTTGATAGAAGTAAGTTGGCTCTTCAGGTTGGTAAGAAGAGCAATACACCAATCAAAAACTGTGGTGAGATAGTCTACCGCCAAGCTCATGGCTAACGGTGAAGCTTAGTATAAGGAAGCTGATCTATTCACTCTGGCTATAGTGAATAGGATGATCCTCAATGATAAACTCTCCACATGCTTGATTGGAATTTGACTTCCGTAGTGCTCGATAGAGAGACTGCCTTGTGATCTACCCATGGAATGTACCACCTCTCCCCTCTGGGAAAGGCCTGTGATGAAATAAATACCCTCAGCCTCTATCTTGAGTGGCATTTGATCAATCATAAATGAGTCATCCTCGATGCTCCAATAGTGAATGAGCATTTCGAGCAGGCGAGTGTTTTCTTTCATTTTTGGCATTTTAAAGAACTTTAGCAAACTGCATCCTCTTAAGGCATCCAGGGCACTAGGATCATTCATAACCTCATCATCCACTAAGGCATGCTCTCTTTCTCTCCAAGTGACTGGCATCCTAAAGGAAAAACAAATTTGGACCGTTAGATTTTTGTTTTGAAGTTTTCGCGGCATATACACGGGTCCATTTTATACACAGTCACATCTAGGGCCTGTGTATACGTGGGTTGCATATAGCCAACCCACGTATACACCGCGACAATTTTTTTGACAATAATTCAATGGTGAAACTTGAATTAAAAATTATAAAACCAATCACAATGGAATGCAAGATAACTTTAAGGGTTACCTGGTGATTTTGGGTAGATTTGAACGGTCGAATTTGGTGAATGGAAATGTTTGCTCCTTTTTCTCAACTCCTTTGCTCTCAAATCAAACGGTGATAATGGTGAGTTGAAAATCTATTTTATAAGCTTTGAAAATGTAAAAAATTTTCAAAACTTGATTTTGTTTTGTCTTATGCAACTTTTAACTTGGGAGGTTGGAATGTCAAGAATGGTTTGATTTTCAGGACATTTTGGACGTTTTTTCGACAGTTTCAAGATGCTTCCATGATTGCTGGCCCATCATGGAAGGTATCATTTTCTCACTGGCATATAGGTTAGGGAATCCATTTTTTCCATTTCATTATGCATACTAGCCTCCATTTGTTGATACACTTGCCATAGGGTCAATCCCATCGTGTTATGGTTCGTAAACCACCTTCACTCGCCAATTTTTAAATCATAACATGATGGTAGAGCCATCCTTTTCATGGGCATCGTAGTTAGCACCTGATTGACATTTGTTGCCCATGCCACTTCGATTTGAGTAGGCTCGGGAGTCCTTTGTAGTCCTGCCATGACTTATACGATGAAGACTCATTCATCTTTGCTTCTTTGCTTCATTCTAGCCTTATACCCTAGAGGCTCCTTTGTGTTGAGTTGTAGTACTACATTGCATTTTGACCGTTTGCAACCTTTGGCCTTGAACTGGCTTCACTTGGACTCGTGTTTAAGCCAACTTTTGACCATGATGATTGCAAAATCAAACTTGCATTCCCTTGACTTCTGCAGCTTAACACACCTTGACCCATGGAAGGAACACACCTTTGAGTGTCTGTGACAAGTTTTCACCTCCCTGCATTGAGCATAGGATTGTTCCAATCCAAGGAACTAGATCATCTATTTCACCAACAGTCATTCTTTCCAATATACTATAACATTCTTTTATTCTTTTTCTGGTTTAAATAAAAAGACAAAAAAATTATATATTCCAAAAAGAGTGGGAATGGGACAATATTTCCACTTATTGTTGGCAGCTAAAGTCAGTCGTGTCACCCTTGAACAAAGCACTCAAAACAGAGTCTCCTCCATTTCAGCAGGATTTAGTTTGACTTAGGTACACCTTAACCTTGTTATTGAGTCAGTTATCCCCTGATTGGTTATCTCTTCCAATCATATAGAGGGTTCGTTCATACCTCCTGCATGACAAACTTATATAGAGTCATCATATGCTGCCATATAGTCACATTAGGTCGTGCATTTGTTCAAGGAAAGTTAGCCTGAGTCGGCCTCTCTGCGGTGTCTCTTGACTCATTTTCTACTGCTTTGGCCAGATTCCTAAGAGTGCGAACCCAGTCTCGTGGCATGCCAACCACATGACGCTACATGTCTATAGGGATATTCTCTACAACCTCCATCAGTACTCGGTGAGTTAGTCTCACCAAGTGTTGCTGTGCTGTGCAGAAGTCGCTCTGTGTCCATGGCCGCCTCTTCGGCACCTCCATCACGACATCCATGCCATGGGAACCCATGCGATCGCACTGGCCCAATATTTGGAACATGATCATCATATTATTCATTTGAATTCTATCAAAAATATTTTTCAAAATTCATTATTATATTTGAAAAATCATAAAAAAATCATAAAAATTAAAAAATTAAAAACATTTGTTACCTATATTGCCCCATGTTGCAGTTGGGGGTAAAGCTAGATCAGGGTCTCCTTGGAAGTCCATCCCAACATAGGGGTAGTTGTCTACGACGATGATCTACTGCTTCCACCAGGAGAAGAATTCATCGTCGAAAGCAGTGCATGGAACGTCCCCACCTCCCAGTCGTTTCATCAAGTCAACCCACCTGCCCATGCATGGATCTCGTGGGGTGCTGATTGAAACCGATACTCTAGGATGGAGAGTTGGGACCCTCTCAAAGAAGAAAAAGCACAAAATGGTTCCATACCCTAAGTTTTTGGTCTACCCCTTCTTGATAGAAGTAAGTTGGCTCTTCAGGTTGGTAAGAAGAGCAATACACCAATCAAAAACTGTGGTGAGATAGTCTACCGCCAAGCTCATGGCTAACGGTGAAGCTTAGTATAAGGAAGCTGATCTATTCACTCTGGCTATAGTGAACAGGATGATCCTCAATGATAAACTCTCCACATGCTTGATTGGAATTTGACTTCCGTAGTCCTCGATAGAGAGACTGCCTTGTGATCTACCCATGGAATGTACCACCTCTCCCCTCTGGAAAAGGCCTGTGATGAAATAAATACCCTCAGCCTCTATCTTGAGTGGCATTTGATCAATCATAAATGAGTCATCCTCGATGCTCCAATAGTGAATGAGCATTTCGAGCAGGCGAGTGTTTTCTTTCATTTTTGGCATTTTAAAGAACTTTAGCAAACCGCATCCTCTTAAGGCATCCAGGGCATTAGGATCGTTCATAACCTCATCATCCACTAAGGCATGCTCTCTTTCTCTCCAAGTGACTGGCATCCTAAAGGAAAAACAAATTTGGACTGTTAGATTTTTGTTTTGAAGTTTTCGCGGCATATACACGGGTCCATTTTATACACAGTCACATCTAGGGCCTGCGTATACGTGGGTTGCATATAGCCAACCCACGTATACACCGCGACAATTTTTTTGACAATAATTCAATGGTGAAATTTGAATTAAAAATTATAAAACCAATCACAATGGAATGCAAGATAATTTTAAGGGTTACCTGGTGATTTTGGGTAGATTTGAATGGTCGAATTTGGCGAATGGAAATGTTTGCTCCTTTTTCTCAACTCCTTTGCTCTCAAATCAAATGGTGATAATGGTGAGTTGAAAATCTATTTTATAAGCTTTGAAAATGTAAAAAAATTTCAAAACTTGATTTTGTTTTGTCTTATGTAACTTTTAACTCGGGAGGTTGGAATGTCAAGAATGGTTTGATTTTCAGGACATTTTGGATGTTTTTTCGACAGTTTCAAGATGCTTCCATGATTGCTGGCCCATCATGGAAGGTATCATTTTCTCACTGGCATATAGGTTAGGGAAGCCATTTTTTCCATTTCGTTATGCATACTAGCCTCCATTTGTTGATACACTTGCCATAGGGTCGATCCCATCATGTTATGGTTCGTAAACCACCTTCACTCGCCAATTTTTAAATCATAACATGATGGTAGAGCCATCCTTTTCATGGGCATCGTAGTTAGCACCTAATTGACATTTGTTGCCCATGCCACTTCGATTTGAGTAGGCTCGGGAGTCCTTTGTAGTCCTGCCATGACTTATACGATGAAGACTCATTCATCTTTGCTTCTTTGCTTCATTCTAGCCTTATACCCTAGAGGCTCCTTTGTGTTGAGTTGTAGTACTACATTGCATTTTGACCGTTTGCAACCTTTGGCCTTGAACTGGCTTCACTTGGACTCGTGTTTAAGCCAACTTTTGACCATGATGATTGCAAAATCAAACTTGCATTCCCTTGACTTCTGTAGCTTAACACACCTTGACCCATGGAAGGAACACACCTTTGAGTGTCTTTGACAAGTTTTCACCTCCCTGCATTGAGCATAGGATTGTTCCAATCCAAGGAACTAGATCATCTATTTCACCAACAGTCATTCTTTCCAATATACTATAACATTCTTTTATTCTTTTTCTGGTTTAAATAAAAAGACAAAAAAATTATATATTCCAAAAAGAGTGGGAATGGGACAATATTTCCACTTATTGTTGGCAGCTAAAGTCAGTCGTGTCACCCTTGAACAAAGCACTCAAAACAGAGTCTCCTCCATTTCAGCAGGATTTAGTTTGACTTAGGTACACCTTAACCTTGTTATTGAGTCAGTTATCCCCTGATTGGTTATCTCTTCCAATCATATAGAGGGTTCGTTCATGCCTCCTGCATGACAAACTTATATAGAGTCATCATATGCTGCCATATAGTCACATTAGGTCGTGCATTTGTTCAAGGAAAGTTAGCCTGAGTCGGCCTCTCTGCGGTGTCTCTTGACTCATTTTTTAGTTGGCCATCCCTGGTTGTCAGTGTTTTGTCTATCATCACATCAGTTATATTGGTCCTTTAATCATGTTGGTTTGAGAAGGTCTCCATTAACTTCTTGCTGGCGAGTCTTGTCCTTATTGATGATGAAATCTTGCTCTAAGGACAGACCTAGAGCCGCACCTTGGCCCTATTTTAATTATTCACAGGTCACCTTGTGCTCAGCGTCGATCAGTATTATGGGTCTTTGACTGAGTCGTTTCCCTTGTGTTCGACATCAACTTACACTATCATACATTGGTATTTGTGCAGTACCTTGGTTTCCATTTGACCCTATTGGTGGATACCTCGCCTTTGTGTCAGCTTTCATTATTGGTTGTTTCATATGGTTTCTGTCATGCGCTAGCCACATCTTGTGTACGCCAGAAATGTGCCTCAGTTCGGTTACTACATCTTTTTCATCAGATTCCTTCCACATTATTGTCCTACGAGTTACACTCACGCTAGATTGATGAAGGGTGTCTTAATGCCTTCCTTCTAGCAGATCTTTTCTTATCGACTACGACTCATTTCTATGGGGAAAATATCTAGAGTCCATTTGGCAGTACCTTGGGGTTTTCAGTCATTAGTGGCAAATCCTTCACTATCAATAGTGGGAAACCATCATTGTCTCCTAACTGATATATTCTTATAGGTGTTCGACTCCAACTCATCTATTCACACTTGTTAGACTGTACTGGGTACCTTGATGCTCATTATCATTATCAGTGAGTGGTTTCGCATTTTTTAACGGTATAAATAAATTACCAGTAATCAAATGATTTCTCACATGGTCGACTTCAGATCATTTATCCCATTGTGTAGAAATGTATCACAATGGTTAGTGAAGACCTCAGGTTGCATCAAAATTCATTGGTTCACTTCACAGTTGCTCCTGTTGCTGCTAGTTGATACCACTCCACCTTATATGTTGCATTCATTCATGGCGACATTCTATATGATGGCACCTTAGTTTGCAGTGTATTACCATCTTAATCCATCATGTTCGTTTGGTACTTTTGGGATCAATCTTGGATATCAGTGATCCGCTTCATCCTTCAGCATCATTGGCATTCTTATATGTGATATTTAGACATGTACTTGTTTGATCATGATTAGATGATCCATTATGTATTTTCCAGTCTTTTATACTTGTATACTTAGTGGATCCACTTGTAATTGATATGTTGACATGCTTTACTTTCTCTGAGCATGGGTATGCCCATCTCAAATAGTGTTTCTTTCCAATCTCCTTTTGTGGCTTAGCAAGCTGAACTTTGGTGAAGTCTTTAATTTTTGACAAGTTTCCTTTCCACAAACTTACTTAATAACTTTCAGCCATCATGTACCCCTTCTATTGTCATATATTATGGGGCATCTATTACAGCTCCAAATCTCACTTTTGATGTTTGTGATGTTGCACTCATGGCCTAAGGCAACCCCTCCTTCCAGACCTGGTCCAAATACTTAAAAAACAATGTTTTACTCCCTATATGTGACATTTCCTTAAGCTAAACACGTGTGTATGTAGATCTGTGTATACCCGACCTACATATATGTCTTAAAACACTTAAAAAAAATTAAATCTCCTTAATTTCGGGTGGAGATCACAGGTTCTACGTATTGATTAGCTATTAGTGCCAGTGGCCCAACTGTTCCCAATGAATTCCCAACTAAAAAACTACTTTGGGAGAAGTATAAAAAGGCTTCAATGGGAAGGCCTAACGGAGGAGAGAAAAGAGATAAACATCACTTTGTTGAGATTATCCCTGATCAGGTCTAAAGATCCTTGTGCTTCCAGCACTTACCCCATTACAAGAAACCCTTGTTTCCTTAAGTTATGATGTCTCTCCATTGGTTGAGATATCCTTGAGTGAGCCATGGAAGGAGTTTGTTAAAGGCTTGAGATTGGACGAATCCAGAGGACAGTTCCTCTTGGAGCCTGCGAAAGGAAGACTCAAGTGAAATCATTCCTTACTGTATTTTAGTTATCTATAATAAAAGAAAAACTTGTCTTGTTCCCGATATTAATGTTCTTCACGCTTATGAGATCAATGTTATGATTTAGATATGAATGGTTGTTTCAATTGTATAAATAACTACCTTTCAATATGCTATGAAGTTGTTTTTCTTATGATGCTTGGTCCATGTACCGTTGTGCTTCCTTGAATTGATTTCCTTGCAGGTTGAAGGATTGAAAGGAACTCCGAGAGGATTTGGACCCTGGCTGGATCTACCCAAATGAAAGACCCCAGGTTCACCTCTCTTCGCGTAGTTTGTTTATATTAGTATCATGGCTATATGGAATGCTTGTTTCTCTTTGTAGATAACCCCCGCTCTAGTAGGGTATCAATTCAAGATCCTAGGGGACCTTTGTCCCTAAAAGGGTTTCTAAAGATGTTAAAGTGGAAGATAAATCCAAAGAAATCCATACTGATAAAACACCCTTCAATAATGAATTAGATGAAACCTAGAAATAGTTTGATTAGCAGTTAAAAGGACAACAAGGGACAAAGAATACCAAGCTAGAGAAAACAATCAACACACCCTAAAACATTGGACAAAGCGTATTTATTGAGAGGGATTTAGATAAAGCTATTAGTACAGATGAAATTGAAATCATCCCAACATTCCCTTCATCTAAAATTTTCCTTAAAGTGGAAGAAATTCCACCTCTCAACATCTTTTACAGTCCCAAACATCAGGATATGGTGAAAAGATAGAGGAAAAGGAGAAGAATGAAGTAATCATCAGTAGTCATTCCCAATGATATACCAATGGACATAGTGTGGAAGGATACACAAGCTCATCCTTTAGAGAATATAATAAATTTTTCATAGTTTGCAGGTGCTTATGCATATGCCATGATTAATAAAGAAACAAAAGTTTGACAACTGATTAGGGAAAAGGAAGAAATAATTCAATAGTTGGAACAAAATTTGGTAGATCTTGGGAATGGAATCACCCCATGACATGTTTTGGGGTTCAAAGCCCAAGTTTTGAGTTATTATTGTTGTAAAGACTCCACAAATTGCGGGCACATAGCGCGAAGTGTATGTTAGATCCATTGGGCTAGCCGCCCTAAGTTTTGAATGTAATGTCGGCCTACCCATGGTCTGTGGACCATGGAATTGTATAAGTAGAGTGAGGCTCTAAGTTGTAAAGAGATCAAATGAGGATGGATGGAATAATATAGCAAAGCATAGAGAAAGAGTCTAAGTGTATCTTGGGTCGTAGTAGTAGGAAGAGGGTCTATAGCTGAGTGCGCAAAGGCCTAGTAGAGTCCACAACTGAGTGCATGGACCCCCACAGCTGAGTGTGAATGGTAGAGTTGAGTCTATAACTAAAGTAAGAGAATAATAAAGAGAAGTTTGTTACCAATTTTGTGCATCGGTTCTAAGTTATTACATGTTTGATATCATTTGCAATTATACTATTTATTTACTGCACACACTTATATGAATTGTGAATATTGTTATGTATAACCAAAAGCATACCAATAAGCCAAGTTAATCGTCTAATATTGAATTACTAGTAAGGAGTTGGGTAATAACAGTGTTCGGCCCTTGAGTAGGGCTGCGTGAAGGCAACATCTCAGGTTGCGAAGTACAGGTAAGTGCGCATAGTAGCGCGCGCACAAGATTGAACCACGGGCCATTTGAATTCATCATACATCTCTAGGGTACGGAAACTTGGTTCTAGCACCCTCCCATACTACTTTGGGTGAGACTTCAGTCCACGCTCCATGGACTATTGCCAAAAGGGCTAGTAGTACCAGGATTTGTTTGGCTATATCACTTCTAAACCTGGGTCAGGCCCCACTAAGCCAACAAATGGTTCCGTTGCCAGGACCAGGATCTGCATAAGGGATGTCTGATGTCATGTTACTGGACTCCGACAAAGAAATAAATTGAAAAGTGGCTGGATAGAAAGATTCATGAGTTCGTAGGAAAATAGGAACCTCTGAGTATTGAAGGAACAATGGTTAGAGTGCTACATGTATATGGAAATCCATGAGAGTTTCATTGCATCCTTCCCCTCTGAGTTGTATGAGTGGATCACGAAGCTAGCAGACAGTCAAGAAAGGAGTAGGCTTGACAAACCAATCGTGTGGACTTTAGAATTGGTGCGCAGACTAGAAGCATCGGAAGATAAGATCGCACACGATGTGGACCATTGGCTTGATCAAATTATAGGAGGGTTTATCACTGAGTTCACAGTAGATACATCAGTCAGCTACAATGAGGCGGAACGACATTTCCTCAAAGGACCGTGAGGTAAGCACATTAAATCTTTGAATACCTGGATTAAAATGCTACTGTGTGAAAAGTGGGTTATGTGAATAAATTGATATTTGGGGCTACACGAAGTGGGAATATCTACAGAAATGGAAGTAGTGAAGAATTAGAGACTAGTCCCTTGATTTCACCCTCACAAGAGAGTGAGGAGGATCTCACGAAAGTTTCTCCGAGAAGCATGATCAGCCTGATAAGGCAGTGAATTATGTGCATACCACCGCCACTGGTTTCACCATCGTCACCTCCATCTCAACCCACACCACCTCCACCACCACAATTCCATATGGTGAGTGCAATAAAGTTGCAGGTATTCAAAGGAGTAGGGAATGAAGATACAGACCAGTTTTGGTTCATGGTAAAAACTATATGGGAAGTGCAAGGGTTACATATGACAACATAAAGAAGGCAACACTGGTAAGCATTGCAGGATCGCACATTGACGTGGTACATTAAGCACTCTAATGACAATCCAAACGCAGGGATCACAAAAATCTAAGTTGCGATGAACAAAGAGTTTAGTAGGCCAAAATCAGAGATGCAGACGATTGTCTGGTTTAAGGAGATTGAGATGCTTCCAAGTGAGACCCCCTAGGAATTGGATCAGAGACTGAAGGGAATGATTCGTGAAGCTAACATGACCTTGACAGATGCACAACACCGTGCATGGTTTGCAGTGTCACTAATGCCGCATCTAAGAATGGCACTGTCGCAGTAGAAGTTATCCACCCAAGCCGAAGCATTAGAGATTGCAATGAAACTGCACAAGACCCCTATACAAGATCCTAGCCTAGGAGCTCAACAAATCCACGTGCAACTAAAAAATCTATGTCTGGAAATGTAGAGTTTGAAACAAGATAGGACAACTCACCTAGAGGTGCGTGAGGAGGTATGGTGCATAAAATGCAAGGGATAGGGACATGGCAAGGACCATTGCCCAGTATTCACGAATTACGTGACGGGAGGAGGGCCAATGCCATTGATACCAGAGGCACAAGTAGGACCGAGCATGACACTTGCATTATGGTGCACGATTTTTTAGATATGAGGAAAACATGCTACAGATAATTGTCATCTATTCCAAAAGTACATGCAGACATCCCAACAATTGTTCTGTAATTTCTATAGGTTGGTAGGCCATGATGAGTGCACCTGCAGAAGTTATGAACTAATGGTGGATCAAACCCCTACCTACAAGGTGTAGACCGAAATGCAGGCCCTCGATCAAAATGCAGGGATGGCGCGCACTGGATTTCACGGGTGCAGACGTGGTCGGGGTGGAATGGGACCCGGAAGGGGTCGTGGAAAGCTGATCTGTTACAATTGCGAAGGGCCAGGGCATTATGCCTACGATTGTAAAAATATGACGAGAGCATCATGTTTATATTGTACTTAGTTTGATCATGAGATGGAGGACTACCCTACACTAATAGCGAGGTTGCGCGATAAAGGAATAATCCAGCCTCCCCTGACTCAGAATCTACAAATTATGAGATCTAAGCCACGTGAAGATGACCCAAATGTGAACATCGTGCTTTGGAGTGGTATCACGACAGGAGATGACAAAGATAAGCAACCTAAACAAAGTGCGTGGGTTCGCAAGGCCCCTACAAAGGAACTTGAATTTGATTTAGAGAACGCAAAGTAGACATTCATGGAAGCTAAGAAGAGATTTACAGAGGCCTCCACTTCAGGTAGTAAGGATCAACTAGAACCAAAGATGGATCCTTCAATGCTCACTACCTTTCTGGAGACATGTATGAAGCTGATGTGCAACAATAAGGCTGTGAAAGGACTGCAGGAACTTATCACTAGGTGCGTTGGGTCAAGAGAACCATGTGTAGTCCAGAAGCTTAAGAAACATACATCGCGAATAGGAAGGGAAATGAGATTGACTACACAAATTGGGGAGTCTGAAATGGATCAAGTAATTCTGGATCTAGGATCGAATGTGAATGTACTGTCAAAGAAGACATGGGAACATATGGGCAGGCCCGCATTGCAATGGTCTCCTATTCAATTATGATTGGTGAACCAATAAAATATCCTATGCATGGGGAGATTGCAAGGAGTAATGGTGGATATTGAAGGTGTGAGCGCGCTTGTTGATTTCAAAGTGATAGAGATTGTCAACAATAACAATCCCTATCCCACACTACTAGGCATAGATTGGGTCACTGATATGAATGGGGTGATAAATCTGAAGAAGTGCAAAATTATTTTTGAGAAAAAATCACTACGCGTAGTAGTACTGCTAGACTCTGCAAAAGGAGCGCGATACACAAAACCAGTGCGCGATGATGATAGTGATGACGAGCTCAATTGTATCTAAAAGATAACAATGTGAGAGTAGGATTGTGTGAATCCAGCATCAGATGGTAGGATTCCATGGGAGCGCGATAGCTCCTACACTTCAGATTCAGACGAGGAAGTAGAATGATGGAAAAACCGGTTACACGAGGTAACCACGCTAAATTGCAACATGATGATAAGGTCATTACACTGTGTAGCAATAGAGGGAAGGGATCTACCCATGTATGAAGGGTTGACATTGGTGGATAAATTCCATAACAAATTTAAAAGTGAAGTGCCAAAACAACAACGGTTCGATGCTCTGAAATGGGTGCTACGCGCTACACCCACAAGGTGGTGGGGTACACACCAATAGAGTTTTATGGACTGGTGCAAATGTAGAAGGATGATGCACCTACGATTTGGGAAGCCGAAAGTATATGTAACAGGAAAATACGATAGATGCGATGATCCAAAGCACACCTTGCGAAGTGGACCAAGGCTTATGAGGAAGAGCCACAACAGGAATGGGTGCATTTGTTTTGTCATACCGTGGATGTCATACCCATGAATTGGTATACTGAGACAGAGCTCCACCATGGTACGAGTGAATGAGATATATTCCATGAAGGATTTTTGTTAGCTTTCACTTTCGAAGATCATTGGTGGGATACTGTTGATGATGTACTACAAGTAGTAAAAGCAGCTATCTTCAAAATACCCCAGGAGCTAATGGAAGTGCTTCAACTGGAGGGCGACCCAGTTGAGATGCACGCTAGAATGTTACAATGTAAATGTTGAGGAGGATGATGAGGATCCATGGAATATTAACATTCCAGAAATGGAAGGATATCACGAGGTTCGAGGACCATTGATTGAGGACCCCGACATCACCACACTGCTAAATACGAACCAAGTAAACATTGGGACGAAGGTGGAACTGAAGTATGCCATGTTCAAAGACTATTGGGATGATGACATGGTGGATAAGGTCACTGAGTTACTCCACGAGTACCAATATTTATTCCCGACTAAAATTACGGACTTAAAAGGGATCATTGGTGACTTAGGGATGATGAAGATCACCCTGAAACCCGACGCTAAGTTGGTTAGGTAGAGGCCTTACCGCTTGAATCCAAAATATAAGGAAAAGGTCTACATAGAACTAGACAAAATGCCCGCAGCCAAAATTATTGAACCAGTGGAAGAATCTGACTGGGTGAGTCTGATGGTAGTACAAGAGAAAAAGCAGAACGGTGATACAAGAATATGTGTGGACCTTAGGAAGCTGAATGATGCATGTGTACACGATCCATTCCTGACACTATTCATAGACAAAGTATTGGAAAGTGTTGGCGGACAAGAAGCATACTCATTCACGGATGGATTCTCGGGGTACCACGAAATCAAGGTTGCGCCAGAAGATAGGAGAAAAATGACCTTTGCAATAGAATGGGGTTGCTTTCAATACACCGTTATGCCATTTGGATTAAAGAACAAGTCAACCATCTTTTCGTGCATTGTTGTTGTTGCATTTAAAGAATGTATCCACAAATTCTTGGAGGTCTATCTAGATGATTGGACAGTATTCAGATTGGTTAAGCACCACATAGCAAGCTTATGCTTGATGCTGGATACTTGTCGATGACACTAGATTGTGTTGAACCTTAAGAAGTGCACATTTTTGGTTCACTTTGGGAACCTGTTGGGACATGGGGTCTGTAAACAAGGACTGATGGTGGATCCTATGAAAACTACAGTTATTCTAAATTTGGAAGCACCGCGAAGTATTAAACAGCTGCGCGCTACCTTGGGACATACAGGGTACTATAGGAAGTTCATCAAAATCTATGCCCAAATCACAGCGCCGATGGAAAAGCTATTGAAAACGGATGTTACATTTTGCTAGAATGACGATTGCATGAAGAGTTTGGATGTCCAGAAGGGGAAACTAGACTTTGATCCAATCCTGGTCTTCCCAAAATGGGATGAGGAGTCTCATGTACATGTTGATGCATCGTGTATTGCGTTGGGAGTATTACTCACACAGGAAGGCACGGAAGGCGTGGATCACCCTATCACATTTTCTAGTCGGAGATTGTCCAAAGCCAAGAAGAACTACTCCACCACCAAGCGCGAGGAGCTAGCAATGGTGTATGCGCTCCAAAAATATTGACACTATTTGCTAGGACGACATTTCAATATGTATACTGACCATTCCGCACTAAAATACCTAGTCAATAAGCCTGTGTTGGGGGGGCGCATATGCAAATGGCTCTTATTGTTCCAGGAATATGACTTTGAGGTTGTGATAAAGCCGGGAAGCTTGAATGTAGGACCGGATCACTTGTCGCACATTGAGACAGGCGAGGAACCCACTAATTTGGAGGAGGGAATACCTGATGCTCAACTTTTTTCTATGCACGTGGCAGACGGGCATTTCGAAGATACAATCCACTTTCTGACCATAGGGATCACATTGAAGGAATACTCCGTCCAATAGAAGAAGGAATTGGTGGTGTGCACGATGGATTTTTCTGTCATCATGGGGCACCTATATAAAATGGGAAATGATGAGATATTGCGAAGATACATACCTGAGTTTGAACAAAGTCAGATCAGAAGCACATGGGGGCAACAAGAGGACACTATGCAGGACAATAAATTGCACAAAATATTCTCTGTTCAGGGCTGTAGTGGCCAACTCTATACCAGGATTCGAAAGCACATTGTAAGGCCTAAGATATATGTCAAAGGATTGGAGAACCATCACAGAGGGATGAGATGCCATTAAATCCACAAATGACACTGCAACCATTTAAGAAATGGGCAATAAAATTTGTGGGACCAATCAAACCTTAGGGAAAGACGGGTGCACGCTACATCATCACCACAACGGAGTACCCTACACGATGGGTAGAGACACAGCTAGTCAAATCCTGCACAGCCACTACGGCTGCGAAGTTCTTGTTTGATAATGTGTTGACCCAATTTGGCTGCCTAAAAATCTTAATGACTGATCATGGAACAAATTTCCTAAATGAAACCATCAGTGCGCTCGTGGAAGAATTCTGGGTCTATCATCAGAAGAGTACACCATATCACCCACAAGAAAATGGGGCAGTAGAGGCATTCAACAAAATACTAGAAATCATGCTGACAAAAGTGTGCAACATGTAGTGAAGCAATTGGGACTTGTGCATCCCAGCAATGCTATGGGCTTATAAAACAACTTGCAAAAACTAACAAGACAAACACCTTTCCGGTTTGCCTATGGCGTGGAAGCTGTCATGCCAATGGAATATATCATACCTAGTCTACAAATAGCATCAATCATAGGGATGGCAGACCGCAAAGCTCTGGAAGAAAGACTCGCGTAATTAGAAGAACTTGAGGAGGAACAGTCCTTAACAAGTTTTCATCAGCAAGTTCAAAAACAACGTGAAAAAGCTTGGCATGATTTCCATATTATGTTGTGCACATTCAAAGTAAATGACTTATTACTACTATATGACAGTAAGTTTGAAAAATTTCTGGGAAAATTAAAAATGCATTGGCTAGGACCATACGTGGTTAAGGAAGTCACAGACAGAGGTGCGGTCTAGCTCATCAAATTAAATGGAGAACCCATCCCAAGAAAAGTGAATGACAGCCACTTGAAGCCTTACACAGGTGGGACGACTATCTGACTAACCGAAAGTAGCATAGTCTTCGTGCTCTAGGGAGATGAATAAGGGCACAGGACTATAAACATATATTGGTATGGTTGTATGGGAATAGTTCAGTCACAGAGGTCTCAGAAGAACGGATGCAACAGGTTTAGTAAGCAGTAACTTAGTGCGCTGCGGACATCATGACCATTCGAGACTAGTTGGAGGGACTCCACGACAAGATCGCCACGCTGATGGAGTGACTCGAGGGCGAGTCATGATGTCTGTGTTGGGGGCCTGTTGGGAATGGAATCCTCCCATGACATGTTTTGGGGCTCAAAGCCCAATTTTTGAGTTGTTATTGTTGTAAAGACTCTGCGAATTGTGGGTGCGGAGCGCGAAATGTATGTTAGATTCATAGGGTTGTTCACCCTAAGTTTTGATTGTATAAGTAGAGCGAGGCTCTGAATTGTAAATAGATTAGATGAGGATGGATAGAATAAGATAGTGAAGCATAGAGCAAGACTCTAAGTGTATCTTGGGTCATAGTAGTAGGAAAAGGCTCTGCAGCTAAGTGTGTAGAGGCCTAATAGAGTCCGCAGCTAAGTGCACAGGGTAGAGTTGAGTCTGTAACTAAAGGAAGAGAATAATAAAGATAAGTTTTCTTACCAATTCTATGAATCGGTTTTGAGTTATTACATGTTTGATATCATTTGATTATACTATTTATTTGCTGTGCGCACTTATATGAAATTTGAATATTGCTAAGTATAACCAAAAGCATACCAATAAGCCAAGTTAATCGACTAATATTGAATTACTAGTAAGGAATTGGGTAATAACAGTGTTCTGCCCCTGAGTAGGGCTACACAAAGGCAGCATCTCAGGCTGTGAAGTATAGGTAAGTGTGCATAGCAATGTGCACACAGGGTTGAACCGCAAACCATTTGAACTCATCAAACATCTCTAGGGTGTGGCAACCGGGTTCTAGCACCCTCCCATACTACTTTGGGTGAGACTTCAGTCCGTCCTCTGTGGACTGTTGCCGAAAGGGCCAACAGTACCTAGATTTGTTTGGCTAAATAACTTCTGAACCTGGGTCAAGCCCCACTAAGCCAACAATAGAGGAAAAACAAAGTCTTGATCAACAAGTGAAGACATAATTGTCTCAACTCCAACAAAGCTTTGATCAATTAAATCTCCAACATCAGGCATAGATCAGTACTAACAATACTCAAATCCAACATCTCTAGTTTTCACTTGATCAACTGAAAGAAAATCCTAAAGTGGAAGACTTTATAAAGGAAGCATTGGAGCTAAACACCCTATTATCACAGCAACAAGCGATATTTTTTCAGAATTTATCTATCATCAATCCACTATGTGTCAAAATTGATTCACTAATGAATCAATCATCTGATATGAGGGTGAATTTCAATGACATTGATGATAAAATCTCACGGTTTATAACATTAAATGATACCTTATGATAGATTAGATTTCATTAATTTAACTAAAAAGGTATAAAGATATATTTTATTGGAGCTACAACGATCTTAAAACATATGATACCTCCATCATATAACACACTATTACAATGATATACAACAACAAACCAATATAAAAAAATTTAACAAAAATTCACCCCAATCTAGAAAGCCAAATCAAGTTTGAGCTTAATAAACTCCTTAAAGCCGAGATTATCTTTCCTGTTAGGCATTCAAAATGGGTTTCAAACTTAGTACGTGTCAAGAATAAAAATGGTGATATTCATGTTTGCATAGATTTTAGGAATATGAATAAAGCTTGTCAAAAGGACAATTTCCCATTATCGACCATGGAACAAATACTGCAATCAATAGCTGGTTCTAAACTAATGTCTTTCCTTGATGGTTTTTTAGGCTATAATCAAATATTTCTCCACCCAGATGATAGGTTAAAGACTACGTTTAGGACTAAATGGGGAACCGATGCCTACCATAAAATGCCTTTTGGTTTAATGAATGCAGGGGCAACCTTCCAAAGAGCCATGTGCATAGATTTCAAGGGTTTGATAGACAAAATTGTTGTTGTTTACTTGGATGACATAATTGTTTACTCCAAGAAGAGAAGCATTCATTTACATGATTTGAAACAGATCTTTTAATGCTACAGGAAGTATGGAATTTCATTAAATCTAGAAAAATATTATTTCGCTCTAGCTAAAGGTAAGATTATAGAGTTTATTGTATCCAAAAAAGGAATTTGTATTGATCCTTATAGAATAAAAGAAATTTCTGAAATTACTTTGCTCCATAATAAAATATCTATGTAGTCCTTTCTAGGTCATATAAATTTTGTTAAGAGATTTTTCCCTAACTTTTCCCAAATTGTTTTACCATTACAAACCATGATTAAGAAAAACTTAGTATTTAAGTGGGGACATAATGAAAGGAAAGCTTTTGATTTAATCAAACAAGACATTATGAATGCTCCCTCTTTAAATACTTCAAATTTTTCTAATCGTTTCATTTTGTACACTTTCTCTTCTGAGACATCTTATGTTGTTGTTCTAACACAACTTAATGATCACAAAATTGAAGCACCCATCTCTTTCTTTAGTTCTAATTTTCAAGGTGTTGAACTAAATTATTCAGAGGTGGAGAGGCAAGATTTTGCTATTTTTAAATTTGTAAATCACTTCAAGCCTTTTCTCCTAAAAACACACACTAAAGTAATATTCCCATTCCTAGCAGTGAGACAATTACTTATGCAAAGGGAATTAGGAGAAAAGAGAGCAAATTGGGTAACAACCCTGCAAGAATATGATATTGACATTAAACCAAATAAAATTGTCAAAGGGAAAGGTTCTAGCAGGTTTCTTATAGGAGCTTCCAATCCACTAGCTAATGAGGATTCAAGTAATATTGTACACATATATGAGGTAAGCCTAAATGACTTTAAGTCCCAATATGCTGATCTTATTTTTTATTTAAAAAATCGATATTCTCCCCCTCAACTCAATCACAAAAGGAAAAGGGCTTTAAGATTAAAATCCAATCAATATGAGATCATTGATGATGTGTTACTGAGAAGAAATTATGATTATGTACTATTAAGATGCATAGAAAAGTCTAAAGCATAGAAGGTTTTGCAGGAATTCCATGACAAACCAACTGGTGGACATTTTGGAGGAGATACTATTGCACATAAAATCCTTCATGTTAGGTACTATTAGCCAAATTTATTCAAAGATACCCATGAATATGTAAGGACATTTAAAATATGTCAGACTGCTACTGGAAGACAATGAAAACCATCCTTACCTCTACAACTGGTCAACGTTGAACAACCTCTTGAATAATGGGGACTGGACACCATAGGTGAGATTTTTCCTCACTCTTCCAAGTAGCATAAGTATATCCTTACAGCTACAGACTATTTTACTAAGTGGGTGGAATGAATTCTACTATAGGTATCCAATTCCAATGCCATCATTGAATTTATTGAACAATTCATTATTAATAGGTTTGGCTTACCAACTGCACTTATCTTTGATAATGCATGTTACTTTTCAAGAAATATTATGATTGAATTTGCTCTTAAGAGGGGTTTTAAACTTAAATACTCTGCTAACTAATATCCCCAAGGAAATAGTCTAGCAAAATCAACAAATAAAAACCTCATAAGAATTATTAAAAGAACCGTTGATCAGAGCCAAAATAATTGGCACAAATATTTGACATTTTCTCTATGGGAAAATCGAATAACCTAGAAGGCCTTAATAGGCACTTCTCCCTCCAGTATAGTATATGGGAAAGAAGTTATTGTTCCTTCAAACTTAGCCCTTCCCTCATTATCCCTAGTCCAATTTATAGAAGGAACACCTTCCTCTTCTTTACAGTTAAGACAATCTCAAATCCTTAAATTAGAAGAAGAAAGAGAAAAAGACAGCTTACACATGCTCACCATTATAAGATAATCAATTATTCTTTTGATGCAAGTTCTATTACCCCAAAAACTTTTCAAATTAGATATCTCATCCTTAAATGGGACAAGGCACATGAGGAAAAATGAAAGCATACTAAATTCCAGAAAACGTGGCTTGGACCATTTCAAATTGTTGAAAAAATAGGTCCATCAACATTCGTATTGCAAGATTTATTAAGAAAGAGAAATTCTCTTCTTGTCAATGGGCTTATTTTGAAAAAAATATTTTCTTAGAAGATAATCTCTTCTACTGTAACATTATCGCATTTACATTTTTAGTTCTATTAGAAAATAATGTTAACTAATATACTTTTGACTTTACATTAGAATCTCTTAAAACATTTTATGATCTTTAACTTTGAAAGTAGGAATTCTTAAGGAAGTGATCACAACATTGAAAATTAGATCAAGTATCATAAAACACTAAAATTTTCTTTTTCCATTGAAGTTGTAAATTCTTTGAAACCTCAAACTTCATAAAATCATTTTATTATGTTATCAGTCAAGAAATGTTATCTTTAACAAAGTAAAGACTATTTATGACTAACCATCTCTAGCTCTAAAATTGTCATCCAAAATTCTTAAGGAGTTAATGATTCTCCCCATTCATTAGCTTTACTTTTTTTAGAGTGTAATTATAAAATATATTAAACTTAAAAGATAAGGGGTCTCATCATGAGCCTTCTTACCATGATCATAGGGAAATGATGGATTGACATTACTAATATTGAATATCAAACCAAGGTAATGGCTTATTATTATTTTAATTATAAGACAAGGGGTCTCATCACGAGCCAACTTGTTCAATTCAATTACAACCAGTGAATGGCGTTGTCACTTTCTGGTCACCAAACCAGGACAATGGCTTTTAGGTATTTCTAAAAAATTATCAAAAAGAAAAGTAAACAAATAAAAAAATGAAATATACATATACTTTTGAAATTATCTCTAATTATTGCACTCTTAAATGGATGGGATTCTGAATCATTGATGGTTAAAAGGTAACCTTGTCGAGGCTATGAATTATTGTTGCTAGCAGTGGCTCTACCTATGAAAAATGAGTATACTAAAAGGCTAAGTTGTAGAAGCCCCATACTTTATGTTTACAATCAATTAAGGACTAATATAGACAAAAATTATTTTCATTTATAAGAGGTTTTAAAAAGAATATGATTAAGTGAGTTTTTTGTATTCAGAGTAATTTTACTTATCTAAATATTTCGAAAATAGTTTTCCTTTCCTGAATTATTTTTACTTAGTAAAGTTTTAGAAATTTCATTATTATAAATTAGAGATAACTGGTTCTTCTAGTGAATCACCAATTGTTGTGATGTTCAACAACCCCCCATTTATTTATATATAAATCTCTTAGGAAATTATTATATAACTAATGGGGACCCTTTAAATTTTTAAATCATAAGAAAAATAAAACATTTTAGTGTTTTAAAATAACAAATTTGAGTTTATTTGAATAAAAAATCCAAATTCCATTGGCCCAAACAACTCAAATGAGCTGGCCTTAAAGAAATCCCAACATTATCGCACTTCACAAGTCCTAAAGAGTAACTCCCCATTTTATCCTTTTGAAATGATGAGATGTGATAAAGTATATTGCAATCACATACCCAATGCGTATAGCCCCTGAGAACAAAAACATACTTAAGCTTTAAAAGACTTAAGTATTGTTAAATATTCGCTCTATATCGGCGGATATCTGTATTGCAAAACTTATAACGAGTGTGATTTAAAAAGCTCCGAGGACCACTATGATATAACATTTAATGCAACCCTATAAATATGTCATGTCTGAATGAATCACAAATTGGAGAAAGGAAGGTTGCTCTATTTACTTCCGATCTTCCAACTACGATAAAGTTTTTTATTAAAACATGACTTTAATAAAATCATAAGAATGAATAAAACAAAGGAAAAGCACGTTAAAAGATAATAGTAAGTCCTCGGTCTAGCTCACTCCACTACCACATCATTCCTCATGATTTCACAATTACAAAAGGCTTTAGGTCATTTCTATTGTCCTCTGTTCCAAACCCCCAATTGTGATATTACAATCATCGCATCACGGGCTTCTGATACCCAAAACACTAATATAATGGTATCATAATCGCATATCAGGGAAACACATTGAGACATGTTTATGATTATGGTTTGAAATATTTTTTTGATATGATTTATTAATGGAATAATAAATTATCACGTTAAGCCATGATTTCAATTATTAAGGACTTGTAACGATATTTATGATTTAAAGCCCCAAGGAGATTTGATGGTCTGTATGTAGATATTTCATAATTTTTTTTCGCATTTAAACTATATTCGCCATCATTTGAAACCTTGTTTGATCAATGCTCCCACATTTCAAACATGTTGTTCTTTATTCCTCTTTGTTTCCAATTGCAAGCTAATCCCAAAAATCAGCAGTGTAGTAGAATTACCAAATCAAAGAAAGGAAAGCAAACCATGGCAGCTTTGTAACCCACAACTCCTATTTATGAAGTAAGAGAAATTCCCCCACTTTTCTTGGACAGTACGTGCATGATAGACAATGGATCATCCTCATGGGAATCTATGTATCAATTGCTTGAAAGTGAAGGACCCAAGGTAATTCAAAGAGTGGCAACAACTGATGCTACTTCATCTTCTAAAGCATCCAACTATGAAGTCACTAGCTTTTTTCTTTACAAGATCATTGCTCGAATTAAGATCCTTATAATACCAATATGGTGAAATAGATAATTGAGAACATCAATATCACTAACAGACATTATTGACTTCAATAAAAACAATCATCGAGTCTTTTACAACTCAAGATTTGAAGAAAATGTACCATATACCTGACCCACAAAAGGTATATGGAAAAGCTTTCCTCGAACAATTTTCAAGTGAGAATGAGGTGGAGTCCAATCCAATTAGATGATGGAGATCCTACCCAAACAAACACAAACATGAAAATTTGGGTATGTACTATTTATCTTCTCTCTCCTCTCGCTATAGTTATGTCGCATCTATTATGTGTAGGTTATTCAGGTACCCTAATACAGCTAAATTCTCAGTCGAATGGGTTCCTCTTATTAAAGTAGCATCATATTCTTATATAATTGATTGGGGCACTCTCCTTTCAAATAATATTTCCTCCCAAATCTAAGAATACAGACAAAATCAGTATGTTACTGCCAAAGTAGTTCCATTATTCTTTATGAGTGCATATATCATGGATGCAGTCTGTTTCACTTCAGATTTCCCAATGATGGGATGGAAATGGACCATTCAAGACCCACTCATATTTATGTATATCATAAAATCTCATGGGAGTCTGATTTACATGCCCATTTTATAAAAAATTCCAAGGAGTCATTCTGCCAATACATCAAGCCATTTTTTATAAAAGAGCCCTAAGACTGTCTGAAGAGGCCAAAATTTATTTCATAACTATAGGCAGGTGGTTTGGTGAAGAACTATTTACCTATGTTAGAGTCTATGGAAGTCTGCAGCTCCTCATGTTCTCCCATTATATGTCCCTAATAAACCACTGGTCAGGGAGATTGCCTATCAAACTGTAGGGGATGGATTGACAAAAATCCTAAAGGAAGCCAAGAAATCTTTAAGGCCTTCATTGCCTATCCAATGTGGTGTATATTCTCTACATGATTTCAAGCATGCTTCTCTTGAAATTGATAACATAAAATGTTTAAATATTGTTGTTGTGCCTGGCAGACAGTTTGATCCAAACAAAGTAGCACAAAATGTTACTACTCAAGTAAAAATCAGGTAATTCAGTCATGAATATGATGACTATGATGACCTATTTGAGTCTGTCGAGATATTTTCACAAGTACAACACCTAGATACATTCAAACTTAATCTAGAAAAGCTAGCATTTCTCAATCAATTTCCTAAGAAGAGAAGAATTCAGAGCAGAATTTAGAATAGAATTTAGGACAAAATTCAAAACAGGACTCAAAGCAGGTTTCTAAAGATTTTGAAGTGGAAGATAAATGCATATAAATCCATACTGATAAAACACCCTTCAATAACGAATTGGATGAAGCCTAGAAACAGTTTGATCAGCAGTTAAAAGGATAGGAAGGGGAAAAGAATATTGAGTTGGAGAAAACAGTCAGCACACCCCAGAACACTAGACAAAGCTTGTTTACAGATAGGGATTCTAATAAGTTTTTCATTATAGATAAAATTGAAATCATTCTGGCATTCCCTTCATCAGAAATTATCCTTAAAGTGGAAGAAATTCCTCCTCTTGATATCTTTTACAATCCCAAACATTGGGTTGTTGTTAGGCCCCTATAATACTAGTGATTCCCCCATTACTATTGTCATTATAGTCCTTATTGTTATTATTGTGCCCCTATTGTCCCCATATTGTTATTAGTGTGCCCCATAGAAGCCCACTATTGTTATTGTTGTGCCCTTATATTATTATTGTTATGTCCACTTTGATTATATTGTGACCCCTTAGACTCCTATATATAGAAAGGCGGTTTGGTCATTTGTATCATCCAAGTACTATTCATTTGTGTAATGTAAAGGAGTTTTCCCCCTCAAAGAGGCTAATTTTGAAGGTGTTGATCTATCTTTTCTTCTATTTTGTGAGCTGGTTGCATAAAATTTAGTATCAAAGCTTTGGATTCTAGGGTTTCGTTTTTCCAAATAGGTCATCGTGGGATTCTCGCTATAACTTTTTTTATGCAACATTTCAGAAGCTAAAAAAGAACCCATTTTAGATGAAATTTCTCTGAATCTCGGGTCCGAATTTAAGATCTTTTCTCACTATATTTTCACATATATGATCGAAAGATGTTAGGATTTTTGTAGGATCCTGAATTATATCTCAAACAAGTGACCTTGGGAAAATCATCTTAAATTTCTCTCTAAGTATCAAATTGAAATTTCATAAGTATTTACAAAAATAGAACAGACTATAGTTTTTTGTGCATCATTTTCTAGTCCGAAGGTTGAAACAATGACACATGGCACTTCATACAAGTTTGCTCTACTGAAAAAATGTATGATCAGGACATCTTCAGAGATTGGGCATAACTCTTTCTTGGAGAATCCAATTTTGATAAAACTTGTGGCATTGGAAAGAGGACTCAGATAGCTACAAAAATTTGCAATTTCAGACCTTGAAGATCTGAAATTTCAGAGATACATCAGCTTCAATATCAAGCTCCTACAAAGTGAAAAATGTGTGTAGATGTTTTTAAATTTTGCATAGCTTGGTTTAAAAAAATAGTTTTAAGGAATTCAAAGGGTATAGTGAAGCATAATTATCATTAATTTATGCCCCGAAGAAAGAAAATGGAAACACCTAGTAATCAACCTGAAAGCTCTAGCATCACTCGTGAATAAGAGGAAGAAATGGAACATGATATATCTAAATTACGAGACCAAGTGCAAAAAAATTTACTCTCACAAAAGTGATAGAAGCTAAGATGGATGGTTTAAAGAAAGGCATGGAAACTAAGATGAATGAAGTGGAAGCTAAGATGGATGGTTTAAATAAAGGCGTGAAAGCTAAGATGGATGGCATGGAAGCTAAGATGAAAGACATGGAAGCTAAGATGGAAGACAAAATGGAAGAATTGAAAACAAATTTGACAACGTTGCTACAATAAATTTTTACTATTGGTGAAAGGGTAGTAAAGGAAACTCATGGTGAGAACAAAAGAAATGTTAATCATGATTTTATAGACTCTAAAATTTTATTGAAGAACCACCATGTTCCAAAGATCGATATGAGGAATTTTGATGGAAAGGATCCTGTAACATGGATACTACAGATGGAGAAATATTTCGATCTTTATAATGTGCAAAACACACAAAAGGTACACATTTAAACTTTATTTGGAACCAAATCAGTTTGTATGGTATCAATGGCTTTGCTCTTGCAAACAAATTTTCACTTGGGAAATTTTTATGGAAGAAATGATAGCACATTATGAGGATACAAAAAGCAAAACCTTTTCTAGCCAATTGATAAATCTCAAACAAAAGGGTTCAATGATGGATCACATTGAGGAATTTCAAAAGTTGAATATAAGGGTAAAATATATTCCAGAGGAGCATAGGATTGATGTGTTCATAGGGACTTTAAAGGATAACATCCAACATGAGGTTCACCTTTGGGAACCTGATTCATTAGAGAAGGCATTTATGTTGCAAGAAAAATGGAAAGCAAAATTATGGAAACCCGAAAGCCTACCACTCACAACTATAACGACAGAAGTGTTGTTGCCCCTAGTGTTATAGACATATTTGGGCATTTCAACCCCAAACTTATATGTCGATAAACAAGGGCTTATCAACCCCTAAAAGAGTTGTTTTATAACCTAAAAGAACATGGTCATCTGATTACAACATTCCCCAAAAGTTCCACCTGAGAAGCCATCTAGAAATTGTCTAAACTAAACCATACTGACTGCTAAACTGGCCAGGTGCGATGCATACTGAGTGGTACACTACTCAGGCGTGATATATATTGATTAGGCCTTCTATAGGGTGTGATGAGCGAGGATGGACAAATGTCCGAGACAGTTTGCTAGGTGGTTGCTCTTGGAATCTTCTAGAAACTTCTCCTATGACACTTGCCTCTCTGAATTCGCCCAGTGATGAGTAAGAGATCCAAGAAATCTCCAAGTGCAACCAATTGTAACAAGTGGAATGAGACTAATCAAAACCTAGAGATGACTCACACCCTTGAACACATCTATAAATGGATCCCTCATCTAAGAGATATAGGGGCTGAAATATTGTGAATTGCAAGCAAGTGTTGATAGTTTGTATTTGAGGAGAGAGCATTGTATAGTTGTTGTGATCTTGCTATTTCATGAGGTGAAGAGGGATTGATGCTGGGAGGATAATGCTGGATCAGACAACTGGGTTGTAATTCTCCCTTCTATTTAATAAAGTTCTTCAAGTTTTCTTCCATATAATTATGCAATTGTGAATGTTATCATTTGTAAATGTTATTATATGTTCATTATATATCTGATTTTGTAATGCTTATGTAGTAATAGATCAAGACGCTTTTACGGTTCTTTGTTACTATGTTTCTACATGTAATCTCCAAGCAGGTTAAGTGCAGGGAGGAGTTGCAAGCTCTGTCAAGGGGGAAAGAGATCAAGCAAGGGATTAAACGAAAGTTCTAGGTTGGTTCCATTGTCTTTCTTTTATCTATTATACATAGAAGAAATCGTGAATTGCTTTAAACTGTTGTTTCTAGGGTAGCTTCCAAACCTAGAGTGCTAGTCGTTCGAAAAGACACTAGTTTTCCCATAAAACAATTGGCGACTCCACTGGGGACCAAATAGATGTTTGTTCATTGTTTTTGTTTGTTTTATAAACTATAGACAGAGCCTGAAGTCAGCTAGGTAGCCTTGAAACTGCTCTTGCTCTGCAATTGCATAATAGATGAATGCTACTTCAGTCAATCTCTGGTTTAGTTTATGAATTAAACACTTGACTTACAAGCATTCTAGATGCCCTTTTGGTAGCTCAGTAACCTCTCAAGACATTCCTTCATACTTTTCTCTTTACTGTCCATCATAGCTTAGCTTAACTCACTGAAAACAGTTGCACATCTAAGCCAAAACCCACTTCAATTGCACTCCCTGGCCCATCACATTGTCTATCACTATAAACCAATATGAATCACACCTCCCAAGTGTGTAAAGTGTGATAAAAACCTATTTCTGTGAAGCTCGGGTGCGATGACTGACTGAACCTATTTCCATTCAAGAAATTGGGCGTTTCTGTCCTTGTTTTCAGTTTTGTTTAGTTGTATTTGCTGCTTATGAACAATGCCTCATTATTGAAGCCTACTTGCATCACATAGATCAACCTCCATTAGATTAGGATTAGTAGATGTTTTTATGTATTTATTCATCATTTACAATCCTTTGTCAAAAAGTTACTTAAATCGATCTGTCGCTTTGGTATAAAAAGTGTCATAACTGTCATTTTGTGTCAAAAGGAGAAATGTCATGGATTCTTCCTTCCCTAGTTAGTGGATTGAAATTTTCATCATGTATTTGATTTGATTTGTTGATATTCGAAGTGTCAAAAGCATTTTTTATTCAAAATTGAAAAGTTTCGTTTAGTCTTCCTTTCTCTGTTGAAAAAGAAATTGTCGAAAATGTGATTTTGAAAGAAATATTTCAAATCTTTGCTGCATTTAGTTTTCCTTTTTGGCATTTTTTACATTAAGGAGAACGAAAAATGAATACATGCATTTGCATTTGCATTTAGTTTGTGTGTGAAAAATGATTTGCACTAGTGTGTGCTCTTTGCTCTTTGTTTGAAAGAATTGTAATCTTCTTTGCCTAGCAGCTAGGATTTTCATTGCTCAAAATAAACAAAGGTTGTTTATCATTGTAGATTGCATTCTAGGAATTTCAAATCATCACACGGTGAACCATTGAAAGGAAAACTTTAAACAAGATCAACTCTAAAATAAATTTCAATGAACCTAACAATGCTTTGGAACTTAACAAAACACATCTAGAGGTCTAGGCTAGAGACGTGTTCTGGCGTCGTAAAAACTAGTAACTATTATTTTCATTGAAAGTTGGGTGATTCCTCCTCCTTGATACAACAAGTGCTAGCATGGAATTGTGCTCCCCATACCGTCACGTATATATTGGGAGACCATAATAGGCTTATATCCTTTATCCATAGGAAGTCGACTATGTCACCTTATTGATTGCAATGCATTGAACACAACATTCAAGAAGATTGCCTGCCATACATAAGTCCTTGGTAATTTATCTTTAATTCATCACCAAAGTTTACATTGTAGTTTTGCAATTGGTTTGGTAATCCCTCTATCTAGATTTTCCAAAGTAGTCACTTTCATTCCTTTTCAACTCTTTAGAAGAAAAGGTCCATCTGAGCATTTGTCAATTCAGGCTCATTAAAAATTGAAGGCGACTAGAGTCATCTTTAGCTTTTTCTCGACTCTTAAAACCTGAAAAAGCAAAGTTGTGTCAAAGCGTCATTAAAATTAATTGAATTTGGAATAACACCCCTGTTCCTCAATTGATCTTAGGTTGAGACATATGGCAACGAATCTAGAGTTTACCAATCAAGGAATCCCTTTTGAGGGGAATCCTAGTCCTTTTTCCTCTTGGGGAAATATTGGTGCTCCCTATATGGCTACATTGTCCCTACCAAGAATTTCCATTGGCCTGCTAGTGTGGCTGTTTTCAACCTCAATGGTTCAAAATGTCTTCATTCCTCTGCAATCAAATCAGCCTCCGATTGATACTGAAGTTGACCCTTCGCCTTCTTCTTCATTTGTTTCTCCCTCCCCTTCTTCCTCTTCGCTTGGTGAAAGTAGTGATGCTAGTAACTAGGTGGCTGAGAAGAAGAAGAAAGGAAAGGAGAAGAAGAAGAAGCCAATTCAACAAGGGGACAACCAAGCAACCATTGCTTTGAATGCATCATCTGGTCAAAATCCGCACATTAGACTTTCCAAAGCCAAATTTCCATGCGTAATTTGTGTAGGTTACCATTTTTCTTAAGACTATCCTTGCTTTCCTCATATCTTGAAAGAATGGTCTCCCCATTCACAACATCTTGTGTCATCAACTTCTGGAGATCATGTTGATAACACACCTTCAACTAGTAATATTAAAGTTCATGGATAGACAAGAAAGGTTAGATTTCCATGTAGGTTATGTGAAGGGAACCATACCCTTCACCTTTGTCCTTTTTTGGATGAAGCCAAAAGAGTGTTGGATAATTGTCCTGCTTCACCGCAATGACTTCCATCTGGCTATAGAAAACTCCCCCCAAGTCCTTTACTAGTTGAAAAACCGACTGACTTAAAACAACCGTCAGTCGAAACAAGTCTCACTTAAAGTGAATCTTCTGAGTCTATACCCAACTAAAGTCAACAGGTTGAGGTGACAGTTGACCAAAGTTCACCTTTAGATGATCGTACCCTTCCCGAAGAGAGTGAGAATGATACCATTCAAATTATTTTTGTTACTTCAAATTCTAACGACGTTGGGGGCAATCTACTTGTTCCATCTAGACAAGAGGAAAACCCTCCAGCTCTCCTAACTCAAGGAGTTATTTCTTCTGTTTATTTGATACCCCCTCCAAGTAGTCTAGTCACTTCCTTTGATTGGAATCGACTAGCAAGATCCCACCTTCCTTCTTATGTACCTTTCCGAATCATAGTACAAGTTTGTAAAATGATCGTGTCTGAAACTATTATAGATGAAGGGGCATCAATGAGTATCCTTTCCTCAACTACTTGGAAAGCACTTGGTTACACAAAATTTGCCAGGCTTTAACAAAGGAATCGGTTGACCGTTAGGGATTCTGCCGAAGTTACCAATCACTTTGAGAAGGAAAACCATTCATCTAAACGTGATAATAGTCCCAGGACTATTAGATTACAATCTACTCCTAGGATGACTATGTTTATAAAATGGAGGCTATTGTTTCAACACTCTTCCAAGTGATGTGCTTCCCGCATGAAGGCAATATTGTCATTGTTGACTAGCTTTCATTTCCAGGTTCAAGCATAGCTCCAAGTCAATCATCATCCCTAAATGGTCCTTTTACATCAGCAATATCTCTTGAACCCTCATTCCATCCACCTGATTACCATGAGTAGCGTGAATGTAACGAAGCTTAGGGGGCATTCACCCTTGTCTATTCTGTAGGTCTATTCTGTAGACGAACCTAGTTGAAAAGATAAGTTTCCCTGTAGGTTATGTGATTGGTCTAACATACCATTCACCTTTATCTATCCTAGACAAAGCCAAGGAAATGTTTTGTCTTTTAGATGAAACCGTCCTTCCTAACCACAGTAGTTTCCATATGGTTACAAGAGACTCTCCTTTTCATCATGCTGGGGGCATGCAAAACATTTTTCCTGTTTTGAATTTTTAGTTTTGTCATCTCTAGCTTTTTAGTTTTATCATTTCTAGCTTTTTAGTTTTTTCATTTCAAGCTTCCGTAAAAATGAAACCAAAACCAAGCATAGTTCCCCCATGGTTCAAGCTTGTCAAAAAATGAACCCACCTTCAGTAATTAACCTTTGTGATTGCCATTCTATCAGCCATTTGAGCCTTGGTTGTGTACCTCTCATCACCTCCATCTCTTTGGCCGATCATATGCTTCCACTTGGTTGTTTACCCTTTTTTAGGAATAGTTACGATGAATGGTCTTGTTAGCCAACCTCTTCTTAGAAATCACCATGTTTTGAGAAGTTCCAAGCTTACCCGGAAGCAGTCACTACCCTAGACACCACTCGTTCCTCAAAATTGAGTCTCCTTTAAACCCTTTTCAGACTCATTAAATATGAAAAGATTGTCAAGAAATTGGCCTTTCTAGCTCGTTAAAGTGCTTGGAAATGTCATCCCTCCTATATATTTTAATATTTTTTGGACCTGAGGGATTATCTCACGAAAAAGTTCGAGCACTTGTCCTTTTCAGCTCGTTAAAGTGATCGTAAAAGTCATCCCTTTTGTATTAAGTTATCCTTTTTCGGACCTAAGGGATTATTTTACGAAAAAGAACTGCTGGAGTTTCCTTTTCGTCCCTTTTCAAACTCTCTAAACATTAAAAGGACCGAGTTATCCTTGTCATTAAACTTGTTAATACAATAGCGACAAACTTGTCCATTCTAGACAAGACCGAGTTTCATTATCGCCGGACTCATTAAAAAATAGCGATGGGTTTGATCAAAGGGAAAATTATAGAAAAATCATATGTTATCCTCCTTAAGGTTGACAAAAATAAAGAGGTACTAGTCAGCAATGACTGGGGAAAAAGGGAAAAATCTTGAAGAACTTATGGTAGCAGGTCGCTCTTGGACATGACATTTTCACTCCATCACCATTATTGAGTCGGGTTGGGTTATTTTGTTCACCAGTCATCTCACCAGGTCTTTCACATCATCTATGTTTTGGGGTTAATGCTACCAATCCATCTCAGTGTTGCCAACATGTTCAAGAGAAGTCATTCAGTTGAGAAACCATAATCTAGTTAATGTCTCATCCACTGCAATACCTCCAACCTTCATTTTTTCCAGACTGCCATTCCTGAACCTTGTGTCGTTAGATCATTTTCACCTCCAGAAAATCATTTGCTTCATTTCGTGTCATAGATGTGGGATACATCAAGGCCCTCCTATGATGAGTCACTTCTTGTCGACATCAGCTCATTATCCAAAAGTTGACTTAGAAACACCCCTTTCAGTGCTTTGAAGCTTGCATGCCTCAATGGCAAGTTTCTCACTTCCAGCGACAGGTTGACATAAATGGCCTTCGACCGAAATATTTTTCGTGGTGTTTCACATCGGATCATATATTCACACCATGTGAATTGTACTGTAGTACCTTGAGGGTCATTATCATTATCGGTGATTCCTCTCACACCTGTTAACAACTTACATTATTGGCTAGTAATCAGGTGATGTCTTACCATGTTCGACTTCAGAACATCTCTTCACATGGATTGACTTGTACATCAGGTGAAGATTGAATGAGTTTGAAGACGTCTAATCTAGTTCCATCCATCTGGGCTGCGATATATTCAGGGATATAAAAACATCAAATGTACAAAGGTGTTGCACAGATGGTCATCCGAACTAGGGATGATGACTCTACATCTGAAGAATCATCAGTCTATATCTACAGATGACTATTTGACCTATGTACATGAAATGAATTTATAAAGCTGAGCATGGGAATGCTCGCCTTAGCTAAGATCATGAAAATTATATTATGATGATGTATTGTATTGTAACTTATGCAGGTCACCTTCTAGTTTGAAACCTCAAATCCTCATGATAAAGCATTTCACTCGACATCAAGATTTATGACTTCATGCTTTAGGGGGCAACTGTTATAGACATATTTGGGCACTTCAACCCCAAACTTATATGTTGATAAACTAGGGCTTATCAACCCCTAAAATAGTTGTTTCATACCCTAAAAGAACATGGTCATATGATTACATCATTCCCCAAAAGTTCCACGTCAGAAACCATCTAGAAATGGCCTAAACTGAACCATATTGATTGCTACACTATCCAGGTGCGATGCATACTGAGTGGTACACTGCTAAGGTGTGATGCATATTGATTAGGCCTTCTATGGGGTGGGATGGGTGAGGATGGACAAATGTCCGAGACATTTTGCTAGGTGGTTTCTCATGGAATCTTCTAGACTTCTCCTATGACACTTGCCTCTCTGAATTCGCCCATGGATGAGTAAGATATATAAGAAATCTCCAAGTGGAACCAATTGTAACAAGTGGAATGACACTAATCAAGACCCAGAGATGACTCACAACCTTGCACACATCTATAAATGGATCCCTCATCTAAGAGATCTAGGGGATGGAATATTGTGAATTGCAAGGAAGTGTTTAGTTTGTATTTGAGGAGAGAGCATTGTATTGTTGGTGTGATCTTGCTATTTCATGAGGTTAAGAGGGATTGATGCTAGTAGGATGATGCTGGATCAGAAAATTGGGTTGTAATTCTCCCTTCTATTTAATAAATTTCTTCAAGTTTTCTTCCATTTAATTGTGCAATTGTGAATGTTATCATTTGTAAATGCTATTATATGTTCATTATATATCTGATTCTATAATGATTATGTAGTAATAGATTAGGATGCTTTGATGGTCCTTTGTTACTGTGTTTCTACAGGTACTCTCCAAGTGGGTTAAGTATGGGGAGGAGTTGCAAGCTCTGTCAAGGGGGAGAGAGATCAAGCAAGGGATTAAGCGAAAGTTCCAGGTTGGTTCCATTGTCTTTCTTTTATTTGTTATACATAGAAGAAATCATGAATTGCTTTAAACTGTTGTTTCTAGGGTAGCTACCAAACCTAGAGGGCTAGTCATTCAAAAAGACACTAGTTTTCCCAAAATAACCTAGGCCTCCACAACCTAAAAGGTTGACACCAAAACAATTGGAAGAAAAAAGATAAAAAGGGTTTTGTTACAATTGTGATAGAAAATACACTAAAGGTCATAAGTTGTTGAGAATAAAATATTTTAATAGATTGTGAAGAGGAGGAAGAAAAAGAACAAGAAACGTCAAAAGAAGAGGATATACACCAGGAACAAACCCTAGATAAAGAAGAATTGAATCTGACCATATCTTGTAATGCATTGGCCATAATTACCACTCCTCAAACTATCAAGATAAAAGGACATATCAAGAAGAAAAAAGTAATAGTGTTGATTGATTATGGAAGTACCCATAATTTTATTCATTGTAAGATAGCCAAGGAATTGAATTGTTTCCTATATCCAGTACCAGAGTGTCAAGTGATGGTTTCCAGTGGAGGAACCATAAATTTCTCTAGAAAGTGCCATAATATCAAACAATCCATGGAAGAATATGTATTGAATAGCCCAATGCTTTCCATTCTAATGGGTGGTGTTGATGTTGTACTAGGAGTCCAATGGCTACAATCCTTGGGTACAATATCTTTTAATTTTCATGAAATTTTGTTTAGAAGAAAAGGAAGTTGAATTAAGGGGTATCGCAGGGAAATTGGGAAAGATAATCAGCTCTAATGGAATAACAAAGCTTATAAAGAAAGAAAAATAAGGCGTAATTGCATAATTATGTTCGCTAGAGGTTCCCACATCGAAATCATCTATTTCTCCAGATCTCCAAAAAGTCTTGGACAATCATTCCAAGGTATTTAAGACTCCCAAAGGCCTCTCACCTATTCGTGATCATGATCATGTTATTCATTTGATTCTAGGAAGTGTTCCTCCAAACATCAAGCCTTACAAATATCCTTATGCCCAAAAGAGTGAAATTGAATGTATGGTTGTAGAAATGATAGAGGATGGTATAATTCAACCTAGTCAAAGTTCTTTTTATGCTCCAGTAGTATTGGTGCACAAGAAGGTTGGATCATGGCGCATGTGTCTAGATTATAGGGAGCTCAACAAGCTCACTATCAAAGATAAATTTCCCAATCCTGTCATTGATGAATTATTGGATGAATTGCATGGATCAATTTACTTCACCAAGTTGGATCTTCGTTTATGATATCATCAAATCAAAATGGAGACTGAAGACATTCCGAAAACAACATTTAGAACTCATGAGGGTCATTATGAATTTTTAGTCATGCCTTTTGGCCTTAACAATTCACCTTCTACATTTCAAGGTTTTATGAATTCCATTTTCAAACCCACCCTTAGAAAATTTGTGCTAGTATTTTTTGATGATATAATAATCTACAAAAAGTCTTGGAAGGATCATGCTCAACATGTTGACAGGGTGCTCAAACTATTGGAGGAGAAACAATTATATGCAAAAAGCTCCACATGTTTATTTGGAGTACAAGAGGTGGAATATCTGGGTCATATTGTATCTCATGAAGGTGTTAAGGTAAACCCTAGAAAAATTAAATCCATTAAGGAATGGAAAATCCCCACATCCATAAATCATCTGCGAGGATTTTTCAGGTTGACAGGATATTATCACGAGTTTGTTAAGAATTATGGGAGAATAACAGCACCTCTAACAACATTATTGAAGAAAGATGCATTTTCATGGACTCCAGAAACAACAAAGGCCTTTGAACATATTAAAGAGGAAATGTGCCAAGCACTGGTCTTAGCTACTCCTAACTTCACAAAAACCTTTATTGTGGAATGTGATGCCTCGGGAAATGGAATTGGTGTTGTTTTAATGCAAGAATAAAGACCCATTTCTTTCAAAAGTCTTCCAATCAAAGGAAAGTATTTACACAAAGCTATTTATGAGAAGGAAATGTTGGCAATACTACATGCACTTAAGAAATGGTGACCCTACCTAATGGGAAAACACTTCAAGGTAAAAATAGATCATGATAGTCTTAAATACTTTTTAGAACAAAGATTATCTTCAAAAGAGCAGCAAAAATGGGTCACAAAGATGTAGGGTTATGACTTTGAAATCATCTACCAAAAATGGAAGCAAAATTTTGTGGCAGATGTACTCTCAAGAAAGGATGAGGATGTGGAAGAATTGCTTTGTGCCATTTCTATTATCCAACCAGATTGGATAAACGAAGAAAGGGATGAATGGAATAATGATGAAGAAGTGGACGCTCATTCAAAATTTACAACAAGATCCCATTACATCTGATACATTTAGCTGGAAAAATTATTCGTTTTGTACAAATATCGCTTATACCTATGTAAGAATTCCTAACTCAAACAAAAGACCTTATGGAATTGCACACTTTTCCCTTAGGAGGGCACTCAGGATTTTTAAAATATTACCATAGGTTTAAGAAGGAATTTTTTTGGGATGGCCTTAATGTTGGAAAATACTAAGGGGATGCCGGGTGGGGGAGATGAATCAGTATTCCCTAGAAATTAACACTTTTAAATCTTTTCAAAGCATTATTTAATATTCAATTATCATTAATGTTTATGCAGTAACAACATTGAATAAAAGAACACAGGAGGCACAAAACTTTTAGGTGGAAAACCCCCTCCGAGTCAAAAACCACCGAACACTTTTTTAATAATTCTTTAATCTTCAACTCCAATTGAAAAGGAAGCTCCAACTTCCTAGAATCTATAAAAGCATTCATCTCCAGCTTCCATTGGATGGACGCTCCAACGTCTGAGATTCTTCAGTAGTCAACTGAACGGATGCCTCAACACCAAATGAGCTGCAACTCACCCTAGCACCACCCTACCACCATATAGAAGAATACAATAAGAATGGAATCCCGTACCAGGGAAAATGGTCCACTTTACAATGATATAGAATGATGTAGAAGAAGAATACGCACTAGACCATAACCCCCACTATGACACAACCACCTAATGATGATCATAGACCTCCTAAAACTACCTCTTCAACTCTTGGTAGATAGACACTTGTACAACTTTTACAATGATTATATGCAGTGCTTCCCACTTGAAGACTTTATGTGGTACACTTCTTGTTGCTATTCTGCACCTTGATTGTTGCTATTGTCATGCTACTCTTTCTCACTCTTCAGAACATTAGATTATGCATTGAGTCTTCTCTTGATGAATGTATAATACCTACAAAAAGTCTTCAAAGAAATACCCATGACATGATAATAGCAAAACTTACCTTATCTTGTAGAACATATGTTAGCGCTGAACAAAAACAACAAATTAGAATACAAAGAAACTAATCCAATTAATAGATATACATGCATATACATAAGATACTTACCTGTAGCTTACCTCTGCTTCATAATTTTGCTGCACCTTGCTCTTTTCTGCCCTAGAAAGTCTGGTCCTTTGCACCGCTTAAAAACACTTGATCTAGTTTTTCTTTCCTTCTAGGAGAAGGATATTTAATCTGATGTATCTATGCGATTTCAAAACCCCAACATGTGATTTCTGGTCCTATAGAATCCCTCTAAGTTTTCTTTCCAATGTGACAGGTCTGACCCGATTTGGACTCTTCAAGACAAAGTTATGACCAATCTCTCACAATGACCTAATTATGGACTAGTTTAGTAGAGTGAGCTTGTACGACGTACCACATGTCATTGTTTCCTCCTTCGGCTCTGAAATTGATACACAGAAAACTACAATCCATGCACTTTCCGCCACTTTTTACAAAATTCCAGTCCTCTTCTCTGAGAGAGTTATAATGATTTTCCCAAGGTCACTTCTTTGAGATGAAATTCAGTAGCCTGCAAAAACCCTAACTTCCACAGATTATAACTCCACAAATATAGCGAACCAAGATCTAAAATTTGGTCAAAATTTTCATCTGGATTTCAAATCAAATGGGGTTTAATTTCAGAATCTAAGACTTCTCAGAAATGAAGTTATAGCAAAAATGCCACGAACACTATCTTTGGAGGATATATGAGATTTATTTTTATAGAGTTGAGAGGGGCTTCTATAGAGAATATTAGAGGGATTTTAGGAGCTTAAAAATTATTAAATATTTACTATTCAATGACCAAAACCAATTATGTGCCATGACACAACCCCATAGGGTTTTAGCCCACTAACTGGGGTTACTAACTTCAAACATGAATATCTCTCAAACCGTGAAGAATTACTTGGCATGCCATATATCAACGGAAACATCTTGATGATTAGAATCTATATAGAAGATCCTTGACTCAAAATAGAGTAAGTTTCAAGTCAAAATTCCCTTGTAAGATCAGGGTAGCCCCTTGGTGCTACTTGGGTTGACATCAATGACAACCTCAGATCATCTTTAGATCAACACTTAAATAAGATATTCAAAAGTTTATGGCAGAATGTTTGGTTTTCCAACAAATAAAGTTGAAACAATTAAGACCCCAAGTCTATTACAACCTTTATCCATTCCAAGCTAATGTTGGGAGGAGGTTTCAATGGATTTTATCACAGGTTTACCCAAGTCTGAAGGAAAGAGTGTCATCATGGTGGTAGTTGACAAACTTACCAAGTATGCACACTTTTGTGCATTATCTCATCCATTTAAAGATAGTACAGTTTCTACGAAATTTATGGAAACAATTTAAAAGCTACATGGAAACCCAAATATTATTGTAAGCACAAAGATCCCATTTTCACTGGAAATTTTTGGACATAATTATTTTCTTGTCTCGATACTCATTTAGCTCATAGCTCATCTTATCATCCTCAATCCGATGGGAAAATTGAGATAGTAAACAAATGTTTGGAAGGATATCTTCATTGCTTTGTCTTTGATAAACAAACACAATGGATCAAATGGTTGCCCCTGGATCAATGGTGGTATAAAATTTCCTTCCATACTGCAGTGAAAATGACCCCATTTATGGCACTTTATGGATATCATCCACCATCCATCACATCATATTTAAGAAAAAATTCTAAGGTTCAAGTAGTGGAAGATCACATCAAGCATCAACAACAAGTTCTCCAACTCTTAAAGGATAACCTCACTTTGGCACAAAATAGAATAAAACAATAGGCAGATCAACATTGCAACAAAATAAGTTTTGATGTGGGTGACTAGGTATTACTATGACTACAACCATATAAACAAATGTCCCTCAAGCAAGCTAATAATGATAATAAATTATCACCAAAGTATTATGGTCCATACAAGGTGTTGCAAAATATTGGTGCTATGGCATACAAATTGGAGCTTCCTACAGCTTCCCGAGTGCACCCTGTTTTCCATGTTTCATGTTTAAAGAAGGTTATAGGTGACAAGCTCCCAACTCAAACACTATTTCCAAAAATTAACGAGGAAGGAAAATAATATTGGAACCTAAAGGAGTCACATAAACAAGAACTCAACAACTACGAAATTGATCAATTTCAGAGTATCTCATCAAGTGGAAGAACTTACCTGCTGAAGATTCCACATGGGAGGATAAGAATTTTATACAAAAGCATCCATAACTACTCAAACATTGAGGACAACACTTTTTGAAGGAAAGGGGCATGTTAGGCCGCTATAATACTAGTGATTCCCACATTACAATTGTCATTGTAGCCCTTATTGTTATTATTGTGTCCCTATTGTCCCCATATTGTTATTAGTGTGCCCCATAGAAGCCCACTATTGTTATTGTTTTCCCTTATATTATTATTGTTATCTCGACTTTGATTATATTGTGACCCCTTAGACTCCTATATATAGAAAGGAGGTTTAGTCATTTGTATCATCCAAGGATTGTTCATTTTTGTAATGTAAAGGAGCTTGCCCCCTCAAAGAGGCTAATTTTGAAGGTGTTGATCTATCGTTTCTTCTATTTTGTGAGTTGGTTGCATAACAACTATGGTGAAAATACAGAGGAAAAGAAGAAGAACAGAGGAATCAATAGCAGTCATTCTTGGTGATATATTAATGGACATAGTGTGGAAGGATACACAAATTGATCCTTCAGAGAATTTGACAAAGTTGTTACAGTTTGCAGGTGCTTATGAATCCGCCATGATTGATAAAGCAACAAAAGTTCGAAAACTGATCAGGGAAAAGGAAGAAAGAATTATATAGTTGGAACAATAGTTGGTAGAGGAAAAACAAAGTATTGATGAACAAGTGAAGACACAGTTGTCTCAACTCCAATAGAGCTTTGATCAATTAAAGCTCCAACATCAAGCAGAGATTAGTACTAAGTATACTCAAATTTGACATCTCCAGTTTTCACTTGATCAGCTAAAAGACAATCCTAAAGTGGAAGACTTTATGAAGGAAGCATTGGAGTTAAACACCCTATATCGCAAAAAAAGTGATATTCTTTCAGAAGTTGTCTATCATCAATCCACTATGTGTCAAAAGTGATTCACTAATGAATCAATCATCCGATATGAGAGTGACTTTCAATGACATTGTTGATAATTAGGATTTATAACATGGTAGGATACACCAAAGGGCAAAGCAGTACACCTTCCAAAAATAGACATTAGGATAATTTTGAGGCCTAAAATGGGCCTCCTAAGGAAACTATAAAATAATAGTGGAAATAATCAAATAAGATTAGATTACATCATCAAATTTTAGAGGGAAAAAAGAACAACTATTCTTTCAACTCATATTTTCAAATTATCTCCCTATGGGTTTACTCAAATTTCTAGCAACAACACTCACTGGATGCAAAATTTGATTCCTCATCCAAAGAGTACCCATGTTGCATACTTTTGATGGACCCTTCTGCACGAAAAATGAGAAATACATGAAAAACATGATTGCAATCACGTTTTTTCATGTATTTATCATTTTTGTGTAGTAGGATCCATCGAAAGTATGCAAAATAGGTGCTCTTTGGATGAGGAATTAAATTTTTCATCCAAAGAGTACTCCCTCTTGAAATTTGAGTAAAACGTTAGGGAGATAAGTTGAAAATACGAGTTGAAAAACTAGTTTATTATTTTATTATTTTTTAATATTTTTATTTTTTTACTCCAAAAATGGTGAATCATCCCCCATGGTTGACATCATCATATTGAATGTTATTGGTTCTTACAAAGTTTATTTTGGTTGTACATTTTTCTTAAGAGACCCATTTTAGACCTCAAAAATTCCCCTAATGGGAGTCTCATAAGGAAATCCTCTTCATTGATTGGGACATTCAGTTGAAACAAGCAGAAAGAGTAGTCTCCAAGGCAAACGATGTTGCCAATAACATCATTGAAACTATCAATGATAACTTGCATAATGCCAACCTGATTCAAGAATTCCCACCTAGTAATCTTCCTGATATTAAAGTTTTGGAAAGGCAATGACGGGAAATTTCAAAAGCAAAGGAAGAAGCAATTAAAAACGTGACAAAACTTGACTAGGAGATGTACTAGAAAAACCTTATGAAGCCACATAGTTAGTGGCTAATTTTTTTTTCCTTCTAACTCATCCGCTCATATGATTCATGGGCTTTCAGATGCAGTGTACACTGGACAACTACACATGAGGATAGGACAACCCCCTAAAGTTAAGCCAATGTTAGATATTTATGAACTCAAACAGTGAATGGAAGAATAGACACATTTACATTCATGAGATCGTCATTCCAAAAACCTCTATTTTTGTCCTATTGTCTCTTATTTTAAGGAGAGTTTTTTCAACCTCCTCAGCACTTTTTATGTATTGGATATTTTTATATTTTATTTTTGCTAAATAAACCCTTGCATGTCTAAAAATAAAGGGACCCCAACTTTTATTAGGAAAGGCTTTGGAATCTTGCACTTCTGTACTTTCAAGCTTATCTTAGTAGAATGAACAGATCGAGGTCCTGAAGTTTTGTAGAGAAGGCTTTGAGAGCTTGCACTCTTTTACTTTTAAAACCATCTTAATGAGAAAGACTAGACTAGAACTATTTCTTTCAAGAATAGAGTAACATACATTGGGTACTTTTTTCATTGTATTCCTATTTTGTTTATGAATTTATAGTCATTCCTCTTTATATTGTTTATTATATGTATCTTTTCTAACATAATTATGCATTAATTCATTTATGAACATGCTAGAATTGCCATCTTTAATACATATATAAGCGATTTGTTAACGCTATTTGACTGCGATACGAGTTTCATCAATTATTTTGATTAACTATTTAATCAAAATAGTTATCTTAAATGCTTTTCATTGCTGCAAGTGTTTGATTAATATTTATTATCATGCACTAAGGACAATTATTCTAGATCACATAAACATAAGTAACCTTGGGTAATATATACATTAATACATGTATTTTAGTTTATAATCACTTTCACTTATCACCTAGATTCGGTTATAAGCACTCTACATCCATTCTATCACATTTTATTGGGAAACTGATCCCATTATATCCTAGTCGGAGCCACTATTCCAAATGGAAAAGGGATGGTATTCAAGTCCCTGACTGGGTGGTTATCCCCAATATTGTTGCACCAATTTTCGAGGCATCAACACTCACCCATCAGGAGGCTGAGAAGTTCTTAAATGAATTCCATTTGGGGGAATGTAGTAGTTATTTGTTAGGATATGTCATTGCATTAAATATCCTATGTGTTGGTTAGTTTTGGCCCACCATATTTCTCAACAGTATCCTCACTATCAAAAAGTGGAATGCATGCTAGATTTATGATCATAAGATATGTTCTCTACCCGCTCCTTTGCATATTGTTATCGTTGTTGGCCCTTTTGCTAAATGGTGCATTGATTTCATGACATGTAACCCTCACTCGACTGCGGGGATGGCTATATCATCATAGCAGTTGATTATTTACCAAGTGGTCTGAGCTAATGCCTACATATAATAATACCGGCGAAACAATTGCTCTGTTTTTCTTCAACCATGTTATTGTGTGTTTTGGTGTTCTACAGGCTAAAGTTATGGACCATGGAAAACATTTTCGCAATCACATGTATGAACCGAATTCCAAGTTGGGGCTTTCCCATGAAATTTCCACTCCCTACTACCCTCAAGAAAATGGGCAAGTTGAGGCAATTAATAAAGTTCTCAAAATGATTCTTCAATGTATGATAGGGGTCCACAAATTAGTTTGAGATCTTATTATTTATGCATCCTTGTGGGCATACCAAACCTCTAGTAAGAATTTTATTGGGTTCACACCATTCCAATTAATTTATGGATTTGAAGCAATCCTTCCAATTGAATGTGAAATTACATCCCTCAAATTTGATTTCGAATACCTCCCTACCACTTTTGCAGAATAGGAACATCTCTTACATCTGACATGCTTAGATGAAAACCAACATGATGTCATGATGGATAATGAAGCCCATAAGAAATGTATCAAGGTGCAATATGATAAGAGTGTTAAGCCTCATGTCTTGTCAAAAGGAGACCTTTTTTTTTTATACGATCAAGATTATGATAAATTAGGATCAAGGAAGCTAGAGACAATGTGGTTGGGTCCATATATTGTCAAACATGTTCTTGCTGAAGGGGAATATGAGCTAGTTGATTTTGATGGAGTTTCGTTGGCACAATCTAGAACTGGGTTGTACCTTATGAAATACCATGCTTGATTTTTTTCATAATGTGTTGTGCACATAGTGTAGATAGGTGTGATTGAGTGTGTTTGTATGGTGTTCCCATCAAAGTTTCCTAGGTTTTTATTAATCTTGTTTACATTTGGTTTTCATATGTCATCATCCCTCAAACCATACGTTGGTTATACTGATGACGCTAGCTGTTGTACCCAAAACCTCCTGTCCATAGCTTGGGTTATATATGCTCCAAATTGTGAGTTGGTGAGTTTATAAGACATTTGTACCGGTCAATCTACAAATAACATCACCGAGTACAGCGCAGTGATCAAATTGTTGTATGATGTTATTTCCCATGGTATCCACCGTATAGTTATCATACTCGACTTACAACTTGTATTACTACAATTGACTAATGTCTATTCAGTTAGAATTCCAACTATGTTTTGCATGTTCATGAGAGTTCTCCTTCTGGAAAGATATTTTGATTTCATCCAATATTAACATATTTCTAGAAATCTAAATACATTGACATATGAATTGACTAATCATGTTTTAGATAGACATTTGTGACACATGTAAATTAATTCAATATACATCACATCACATTGAAAGGAATAATAGAACCATAAGAAACATTGAAGATATATATATATATACATATATCAAATTTTTGGTTTTACAAATTTGTGCTTGAGACACATGTGGCCACACGGCCTAAAATATACATCTAGTCAAAATATGGCTATAAGACTCCTAGTGTATGAATTATAGTGCCCATGATATAATGCCACTATGTGAGCCATTTTTCATAGTAGCCGACTAATACATCCAGGGACACTGATAGTGTGTTGCTACAGTCTCATGGGGAGCTCGTTGACCCTAGTCTCAGCTATGCCATGGGTCAAACCCTCCATATGAAGCTAAAACTATGTTAGGGCCTCGACCACATTGATATCCTGTAGTACCTCTTGTCCTGTTGTAGCAATCTATACTGTTGTTGGTGTCTATTGTGGGTCTCCTACACGATGAAGATAAGAAGATCCCATTGATCGAATGGGTCCAATATCTGCATGTGCAAAAATCAGTAGTTTAGTCTCAAATACATCAAAAATAAAAATAAAATTGTAAAACTTAAAAATAGAAAAACGGTCAAAATGTTTTACCTATGGAACCCCATCATTCACCATCGGGAAGCACGAGCTCCAGGTCTCTAAGGAAATCCATCCCTACATATGGATAGTCTTCTATCATAATGAGTTGCATTTGTAGCCAGCTAAATAAGACAGGTGTGAAGCTCATCGATGATGGGACTGCATGTCTAGACATGAGATCCACCCATCTCCTCATCTGTGGGACTCTCGGATATGTGGGCTCGAGTGCAATATATTGTGGCATAAGTAATGGAATTCATTCTAAAGAAAAATAAATTAGAATCAAATCATAGGCAAAATTCTTTAACCATCCATTTTTTACTTTAGTCAGTTACTCTTTCATGTTTATCAGTGCCCCTTCACTCCAATTGAATACTGTTAGCTCCATGCATTCTAGAGAATACTGCATATGTGACTTATTTTCCACATGAAGAGATGCATTGTTAGTCAATCTTACAATAATGCACATGATCATTCTTAAATGAAAATGGACTACATCCTTGATGTCAATTTTTCCATCCTTAATCGGTTGGGATCTCAATCGATGATGTGGATTGACATAATCTTTAACTATATCGCCACCACTCCTTGAACCAAAAAAAAGAGAAAGGGGAACCTCACCTTAACAAACCAATCAAGAAATATATTTCCTCTACCTGTATTTCCAATGTATGTGCACCAAGTCTGAATGTTTTTTCTTGAACATCCCATGCACGAATAAGATACCTCAATAATTCTATTTGTTGCCTCATACTAGGAAGCCAGAATAATTTTAAGAGTCCACAATCTCTTAAAGCATGGATTGTGGCAGGATCATTAGCTATAGTCAAATCTTGTTCTTCATGTTCTCTTTCCCTCAATATCAAGGTCATTTTGTCCCAATAGACACCTGAAACATCACAAGGAGGATCATTAGGATGAATTTCATGCAAAAAAACAAATAATGTTTTAGGCAAAGAAGTAAGACAAACTTGGGGATTGCACCCAACTCACCCTCCTAAGGGTAGACAATGAGTTTCAAGACTTCCCCCAATATATTTTCCCCTTTTTAGCTCATGTTTTGACCTTCTAAGGGTGTGCTGGACCTAGGAAGAGGAATTAGATCCCTAGGGCCCTCAAAAACTTGAAAAATGTGCATGAAATCACAAAATGGAACCACGGAAGGAAAGAGGAAGGTTCTAGCTCCTACCTAGAAGTTATGGTGCTTGAAATGATCCATTGGATTGGTTGCAATCAGTTGTAGAAGATTCGGGGAAAATACACTCAGAACTCACTCTCTAAGAGGTAAATGTGAAATGGTAAAAATGAGCTACCTTTTGCCTATTTTATAGTCATTTTCATCATTAATTTATTAATTTATTAGTGTTTTAACCTAAATATGACTCATTTTTATCATGAAACAAGAATTTTTAATTGTTTGGTGGTATTTTGAGAAGGATGATAGTTGTTTTAACGGATTTGACAATGTCTGAATTGAAAGAGGTCATTTTGACCAGGGAGCATACTTTTATCACTTTTTTGGGCTCTGTAAACCTATGAAAAAGTAACACCATGGAGTCCTTTTTTAGCTCTTTTATGACTCCCTAAACATGAAAATATTGTTGATCACTTGTCTTTTTGAACTTGTTAAAGTAAATGAAAAGATGTATACTCAATATAAGTTTAACCCTTTTCAGACTAAGATAGACTATCTACAGAAAAGGAATACCTTAGTCGAACATGACTAAGAGGTTGTCTTAAGTAATATTTTCTACCTTTTCAGACTCAAGAGACTATCTAAGAAAATTAACCTTTGGATTTTTCTTTTTTGCCTCTTTTTCAAACTCTCTAAACATGAAAAAGATGTCGGGTTTCACCTTCTCTAGACATGTAAAAACATCAAGCAATGATGGAATCATCGAACATGAGAGGGTTGAACCACTCCTTCTCAAGGTTCATTAAACATACTCAGAGGGATTCATCTGAAGGACGAACTTACATATCAATCATATGTTATCCTCCTCAATCTTATTAAAAAATAAAGAGGTACTAACCAAAAATGGTTGGGGAAATTTGGAAAATAGGATACTCCAACTATTAATGGCAACGAGTCACCCTTGAACATGATACTCTTCCACTTCATCTTCCTGGTCATTGGGTTGGGAAATATGTTGGTATTTTGGTTCATCACACCACTTTAAAGCCTTCACTTTCGGTTTTGGGTGAATGTTTCCAACTCCATTCAGTTTTTCCAGTGTTTTCAAGAGATGTCATTCAGTTCATATCTGCTACGATACTCTTAAGCCTTGATTCCATGTCTATCATTCCTAAACCAGCATTAATGTCATTTTGTATTGAATCATGATACCCATTTCATGTCATTTATGGGGGATACATCAAGGCCCTCTTGTGATGGGTCATTTCCTATTGACATTAGCTCATTATCTAGGAAGTTTACTTAGAAACTCTTCCTTTAGTGCCTTGGGACTTTCATACATCAATGGGAAGTTTCCTCACTCTTGGTGACAAGTTTTCATCATTGGCCTTCAACCGACAGATTCATTCACAACATATGGATTATACTGCAATACCTTAATAGCCATTAACATCATTTGTGGTTTCTCTCATGTCCATTAACGACATACATCATTAGCCGATAATCAGATGTTGTCTTCCATGTTCTACTTCAACTTCTTTATTCGAATGGCTAGACTCATATGTTGGATGATCAAGATATGTTGGCATTATGCATTAGGTGTTGTCCTTCATGGAAACCTACCTAATGATTTGTCCTTGATGAAAAACTATTTTATGAATGGAAACCTACTTGATAAGTTTCTCTTGATGAAAATCTACTTGGTAAAGGTATAAACATGATGTGTTTACAAATGTGATAGAGTGTTTTGAAAAATGCATGGTAGTTCAGAGACAAAGGAATGATAAAGTTGGAAATTCAAGAACTATATGCGGGTTCGTCAAGGCCAAGTCACATATACATGTGGGTACAAAGAAGCAAATTCATGTATGGAATCCTTACTAGGGTGTTCTAAATAACAAGGGTGCTTACCATGGTATTTCCTTGTGGTATTGAGCCCAACAATAGTTGTTTTGATCCCGTCTAAGAAAACCATTGGCTAGAGTATGGTTTTGACCCATGGTATTGAAAAAGGCTAAACTATATAAGGTGGTGAAGATCAAAGTGTGTAATTGGTGCAAGTGATGGAAATCTTATGAATAGTTAGATCTAAAGAAAATATGCATGTTATCGGATTTTGATGCTTTGCTTGATCTAAACTAAGTATGCACCTGAGAGTTTGATGATGGATAAGATACAATAGATCTAAGATGACTATCATGATTGTGAGATGATTTAATTTGTGTTGATGGCATATTAACACGTGATTTGTCTATGTATGCCGAGATATAGATCTGACTGAAGTTCTATGTTGTAGCGAAGAAGTGATTCAGAATTTACAGATATGTACGCGGGTTCTATAGCCTGCAAGGTGCATACACACACATATATTATTTGAGGAAAGTGCGTACAGAAAAATGGAAGTTGTCCAGTTTTTAGTCTTCAAAAGTTTAATATTTATATGGAGGTATGCTTCATAAAAGTCGTGTACACATGCAGGTTTTCTACGAAAAAGTCGAGTATACATTTTGACAGATGGTTGATCAAGATTTGCAATAACAAAATATGGTTTCTATTATGTGTAGTATGATGTTTGATACTCGGATTACAGTGATCTGATTGTTCCAGTTGATTGGTTGATTTTTTATTAAGTTTCTGTTGATTAGGTTTTAGTGATTGGTTGATTCAGTTGTGTCAGAAATTGATGATTGTGTTACATTGATGAGTTACAATTTGATTATTGATATTTGAGCTTAAGTGTTGGTAGTGGGTCCAGTTTTAAATTTTGATGAAATGTGGTCTCTAGAGTTGAGGGAATTGGAGCTTCCTTCCATTGGTAGTTGGTAAATCAAATCAGGGGGTTGGAGCTCCCTTCTAGTAGCAACTAGAGAATGAATGAAGGTTGTAGCCCTCTACAGGTTGGTGCCTGTGTACTTTTACAAGTGTTTGCCACTACAAGAGCTAGGGGTTGGAGCTCCCTTCCAGTAGGAGATGGAGAATGAGCGAAGGTTGTAGCCTTCTGTAGGTTGGTGCCTATGCACTACTATGAGTTTTCACCAGTACAAGATTGTGAAAATATTTTTCTTTATATTAAAAAGAACTAGTTAAAGAGGACAACAACAGGTGGTTTTTTCCCACATTAGGTTTCCACCTTAAATCCTAGTGTTCATGTGTGTTTATTATGTTTGATACTTTATTATTTTCTTACTGCACCTACTTACTTCTTATCAAATTTGTGATAAATCTCTTACATTCGGTTTAAGTTTAACATATAAAGAACTAGTTGTTTTATAGGTTTACTAAGCATACACTAGTTTCTTTTACAATAGTTGTGTACATATACAAGTTGGGTTAAGTGAAGTCACATATATATTTCATAAAAGAAAATTATTATTGTGAGTTTTGAAAATAATGATTCACCCCCCCCCCCCCCCTAGTATTTTTTCCAACAAGGTATAGAAGACCTCAGATCTAGTTTCATCCATCTGGGATGCGATTTCAGGATCAATGCAATATTACAAAGCATGATGGCTATGATCATACAGACAGTCATCGAATCATCATTCCACCCTTCATCATCAGTGGACATGTATTCTTGATCATTGTACATCTAATATTAGATTATGTGCTAAGCATGGGTATGCCTCCCTCAAAAAAGATATCATGATGAAAATATGTTGTAATAGATGATGATATGACTAGTTGTTCTTGATTTGAACTTGTCACAAGCTAAAGCACTTCAGTCATCAACCACTATTTTTGAATTTTATCTTTAGGGGGGAATCTGTTATAGGACATTTTTTCATATCTATTCAATAGGCCTACAAACTGGATCAATCAACATCCATGAACACCTTGTCATCGTCCCCACACAGAGCCCTAAGCACAACTCTCTCAAATCCCTAAGTTTATGACCTTGATTACTTCATTCTAGTGATTTTAAGGCCCAACACACCCTGACCCATTAGGGAGTTGTATTCAGCAATAGGTTGCTTAGTTTTTCACCCGCTCTGATCAGAGCAAGTTTTCCCTTGTTGGGGGTGCGCTGATTTTGGAAATTCAAGAAAAATAAAAAGAATCTTGAAGCTTCCTCTTCCAGAAGCTTCCAGGATTTATTACAACCACTAACCTTGGATAAGAACTTTGAATCCTATCTCATCCTACCTTAGATATTTCACCTCTTATCCCTTGAGCTCATACTCCCATCAAGAGTGGATCTCAAGCCTAGATTGGTAAATGGATAA
>APFE031451127.1:107904-120114 GCA_000404065.3 Pinus taeda
TCTATTGTGACCTGGCGTCAACCCCCCTTCTATACCGGCTGGTTTCATGATCTTAACTTGTAGCATTCACAAGTGTAACACTTACTGAAATCATGCTTACTTGGGGTACCGCTTACCTTTACTCGACCTATACACCTTGTCTTTCTCTTTACTGTTTCCTCCTTCACCTTACGACTTACCTTTTGAATGAATGCCCCAAACGGACAGGAATGAATGCCCCAAACAGACAGCCTTACACTGGGGATTCCCATGGAGCTGTTCCACCACCTTCCAGACAACCTTCACAGACCTGGCTGGAATCACACTTGCTTAAAGATGGATGGATGATTCCAAAACTACCATCACCTCTTACATATTTACTATCATCCACAAGCTAGAGGTTGGATTTTGGAGACTAATCATACCCTTATGCTACTACTTTGATCATAACATATTTATCATTCCCATGCATTAGGGTGACCTTGAGGTGTATAGTGTGGCAAGGAAAGACAAGTCAAGTTGGGGAGATCTCTGTAAGATCAACTTCCACTTTTGGTTGTAAACTCTCTCCATTTCGTATTAAAAAAAAAATATACCATTTTTCTATATGTGTTATGTTATGTTTACATTCATATTTTTCAATGCTATGTTGATCCATTGAATAAAGTGATTGGATAATGCTACATAGATATCATAAATATTTAGCTTGTGTTGTTTGTTTTTTTAGGTTATAATTATAGCAATCAGAGATACGGTCAGAGCTTACAAGCCAATAGGAGAGAAGAGCTTACGACAGATCACAATTAAGCATCTTTCCATTCTCCAATTTCTCTAAGGAGAACTTTATAGTCTTTGATTTATGTTGTTCTAGACCAGGCCACATGGTCTAGGGAAGATACTTATGTCTATAGTCGTACATTTCGTATAACATTGTTAATTTGAATTGTGAGTTTAATTGAGATTGATACATGGACGAAATGTTGTTTTGGTTATGGGGATTTGAGGCCTCCTATTTTTTAATTAGTGTTTTTTTTTTAATTCTTATGTGAATTATACATTGTGTGTGGTCTTAGTATGATAAACCCGATAGATAAGTGTTGAGATCCAAAATCCCATGAGAAAATGGTGTCCATTAGAATCCCATACCCTTCTCAATTACAAAAACCTAGTTCTTTCATCTCCCCTTAAGTTTCCTTGGGTGAGACTTCTCCTATTTTACAGGCGTCGCTAAAAAGGTTAATGCCACTAGGGAATTTTTTCACACATGTCATGCACAACAAATGTGGGTCAGAAACACAACCAAAGTGCCAACAAATGCTTCCATTGTCGGGACTAGGATTTCAAAGAGAAGGGGATGTGGAATCCCACTAAGGAATAAATTGATAGATCATTCATAACTAAAATGTGTGAATTTGTTGTAGGAGAAATTGGGAACCGTAAGATTAATGTTGAAATATAGTTGGATAAATATATATATTCCGATGATATGTATAATATTTTCTTCTAAGAATTTCCTAAACTACTTGCAGGGTTGATTCGTAGGCTGAATGACCAAAACCCACACTGGATATTGGACGAGCATAAGACTTGACCCTTGAACAAGTTTAAATACTCTAGTAAGTGGATAATCAGATCATCGGGTTGTTGAGTTTTGGCTGGAGAGCGTGATTGGTGGGTATATCACATAATTCACTATTAAATCGATTGTTTCCTGTACAGTTGTTGAATGCCAATTTTTGAGAGGTCCATAAGGAAGATTCATTCAAACATTTCCAACATTCATGAAGATGTTGTTGTGTGAGAAAGGCTATTGAAGATGGAGTCTGAAGATGTTGTATCTCTTGGAGACAATCCCCAGGTTGATGATGGGTTAGTGCCTAGGACATCTTGGTGTCTCTTGAAGATAATTCAATGTTGCTCAAGAGATAAATATAAAATGACTTCAATCTGGTTCAATTTCATTTCTCAGAGACAAATATAATATGTATATAAAAAATACATCATTCCAAAAAATAAATGTCTCAAGTCTGGTGGTCGACACACATATAATGCAACTTAATTTTTTTGTTGTAGTAGAGATGGAAAGGAGAAATATAAGAGAGGAACCTAGTGCAGAGGGATGGATAAACACATAATCCTATGCAACAAATCCTAGTGGAATGATGAAAAGATAAAAGAATGGAGTGAAAATATTATGGAGTGCATTTTAAGGATTTCAACTCAATATTTCACAGGTACATTCTGTTATTCATAACATAGGTAAATATGTGATTTCATAGGTACCATCTTCTATTACATAACATAGATAAATCTACATTCTTACAGGTACCTTCTGCTATCACGTAACATTAGTAATTCTATGAATTAAGATTGAATCCAGGAGATACAATTACATAATTTTGGAAGAGAAAAATATAGATATGGAATGACATATAGAGAAATAATACATACTGCATATCCTAAATTCCTGGAATCACCAAAAATTCTTCATTAATATTCCAGAATGAAAACAGATCACAAGTCCAAACTAGCGAAATTTGCAAAAACAATAAAAACCTCAAGAACAAGAAATTAGAACCAAACTTGGAACCTCCTATGAAAACAGAGTTCATAACTCTTGAACACGGACTTTAGAAACTATGAGAGGAGAATTTGGGAAACTTTACTACTCAGTTCCTCTTCCATTTTATAGAGAGAGAGATATCAAACAATAGTTACAAAATATATTGAAAGTGTTACAGCTGTCTGAACTACCATTTGTCTAGGCATGTAGATGTTCTAACTATCCTAATGATTACATAATAGATCTGATTCTTTTCTTGAAAATGCAAAAAATAAAATAATAACAAAACATGAGAAATAGGAGGTGTCATGATTGACAAAACAAAATATCTCCATGTTTATTCCTCTGATTTCCTTAGGTAGACTCAAGCTCCAGTGTTTGGAATAGTCGTGGTTTGATGATCCAGCCACACTTTTGTTATGATATTCCTCTACAATTACTGACCAATTCTCTTTTCGCTTTCTCCCTTTAACTGCTTGAATCCCCACTTTGGAGTTGGTTATGATTTGATGTGGTGGCACTAGGAGGTTCTTTTCAAATTATTTTCCGACCTAGCCATCTTTTATTACCTCTGTGATACACTATCAGGGCCCAATACATTATGTAACATTACCATAGTGCAATTTTAGAGTTGCATCACATCGTAGGTTTATTTAAGATGAATTTTCGAAAATACAAAATCCTGATGCCCTTATGTGCTCATCTCCTTATTTCTCATACACCATAGAAGCATCTCCTGTAACCACTGATATAATGCTTAGGGTTGTAGTATCAAAGCCTTCATCCATCATAACCCTATTTAAAATAATTGTTACGAAATCAAAAAATTATTATGCTTCTAGCTCCTTCTTTCTTAACCCCCTTACCATTTATCCTCTATAAGACCATACGTTATGACAGTAGGCTCAACACTTGGGTGCTAAAGCCTTCGAGATCCTGTTGGGGGCATATCTCCCTTTTATTTTCTCTTCTTCCCTTGGTTCCTTTAAGCCTCCCACCACCATGAGCCATCAACATATTGGAGCTCTTTTCATTGGAATGTATTCAAATTTAAAATTAAAACAAAGTCACGATGTCTCCCTCTCCTGATGAGCTCCATAGCACTTTGGTGCTCAACCCTGGTCCACACCCTTGGTTCTTTGGGCACTCAAAACCAAACACCAACAACACATCAGAAGCCCCTCTCATCAAAACTTTTTAAAAAATAATTTTCATTGGAGTTCCAATTTTCACATGCTGATATGGTTCATCACCTCTTCTACTCATTTATTGCTCAGTATAATAAAATGGCTTAGCATTTTCTCGCTGCATTTCTTGTATCTACTTATATTTCTAGTTTACATTATTATATGTTGTTCCACTGTTATTTTATCACTTCTGGGTTATTATATCATTTTCACAGATTTGGTTGGAGTTTTTGGTGGGGTTTGAGGAATATTCCAAGTTGGGGATATTACAGTGGTGTTAGAGCATAGATCTAGCTCAGCCCGTGGAGCTAGCAATCTATAACACCAGGGGAAAAGCCCTACATTTGTTACAGAGGTAGGAGGTACAGAGACACTAGACGTAGGTTGGAGAATACCTACGGGGAGGGAGACTGTGTTCCTGTGGTGGATGCAGAACAGGAGGAGCCTGTGGTAGATGTAGAATAGAGAGAACCAGTAGTGGATGAAGAATAGATGGCTGACAAGGACGGGAAGGGATTTGTGAATATGCTCCTCAAATTAGTATAGGATCTGTAGAGGCAGATTGAGGTGATGGGGCAGAGATTCATAGCAATAGAGGCCAGATAGCGTGAGAGCCCACTAGTTTTTCATATTGGTGAGGGATCAGGTGCATCCCATCACTTGCCAGAGCAGCGTGATACTGCACAACAGGTGGCCTCACATGTCCCTACACGCTCTATCATGACCACTTTCTTAGGAGCAGACACGGGGGCCGTCGCTGAGCAGGAGGCAGAGCCCGGACATATGGGTGATTATTTTGTAGAGTACCAGGCCTATGGGCAGGAGTTCAGGGGAGCCCTCTCATTCAGAGATTTTGTTCAGCTCCAGTAGGATAGTAGACCCCACCACCATCATAGAGGGTACCGACATTACCATGATGGTGACACCCATTGTGCAGCAAGTAGATTCCACTTGCCTACATTTGATGGCTCATCAAATAGTTTGGCAAAGTCTTGGGTGGAGAAGCTAGACATTTATTTCCAGCTTAACCAGATGTCCGAGATAGAGGCCATCAAGGTAGCAGCATTACATTTGGATGGCGAGGCCCAAGATTGGTGGTTTCATGGGATGGTTACACTAGGGCACTCCATAGTGACGACATATGCCGAGTTTACCAGGAGACTGATGGAGTGATTTGATCAGAGGGATCCAGAGCAACATTTTGTTGAGCTGACGAGGCTGAAACAGATTGGGGGCCCAGAGACCTACATTGCAAATTTCTTGAGGGTCTCTGTGATGGTTCCATACCTATCCATGGCACGGAGGGTCTATATGTATGTTGATGGGTTAGCAGAGCCACTTTGAGGTTTAGTTCGATCCACTAGACCAACCACACTCCAGGACACTATCAGCAGGACCCAGGACTTACAAGATGTTTTACCTAGGACCAAGACACCTTACCACCAAAGACAACCCTTTTAGTCTAAGGGGAAGGATGTGAGGATTCCACCTCCAAAGGGGAATCCAAGACGAGTACAGATTGAGGACGATGTTAGGAGGGAGTTGAAGAAGAAGTGGTTGTGCTTCACATGTCAGGAGCCGTGGGCACCGGGACATAGATGTATTGCTGACAAAGCACATTTTATTGAGGTCTTCTATGAGAATAGTAGAGAAGAGGATGATGTGGATGATGTGGAGGCAAGAGATAGCCATGCCATATAGAGACCTCTGCCACCTCCACAACCACCAGCATGTGGTGCATCTTTTGCACCTACCGGAGGGGCCCTTGCAGCACTGCGAGGAGTACCCAAGTATTTGACGCTATGTGTATTAGGGACAGTACGTGACTAGTGGGTATCAGTTTTGGTTGACAATGGGGCGACCCACAACTTCATCGATGCACATATGGTTGAGCAGAGAGGTATTCAAACAGAGAGCTTCGATGGGTTTTCAGTCCTGGTCCCATGAGATTATACCATGACGTGTGCTCATTATGTTTCAGAGGTTTCAGTGACAATGAGCACTTACACATTGACTGACCACTTTTTCGTGGTCGATATCCCAAACACCAACATGATACTGGGTGTTCAGTGGCTTATCACTCTAGGGAAGGTCACGACAGATTGGAAGACCTTAGAGATGGAGTGGGATGATGAAAAGACAGGGAGGCATGAGAATATAGAGGACATCACAAATATCTGCCTCAGACTGTGTCAGCTCATCGGATGGAGGCAGTCTTCCATAAGGGAGACATAGAGTGGGTAGTGGAACTATGTGCATCAGAGGCAAGGACTACAGGGTAGACGGTACATCCAAAGATACAGTCCATCCTTGATCAGTATGTCATAGTGTTTGGGGCGATTCCACCAGGATAGCCACCAGATCGGGGGTTTGAGCATACCATCGAGCTTGAGCAGGGCATACAGGTAGTAATCACCACCCCCTATAGACACCCCAAGGCCTATCAGGATGAGATTGAGTAGGCTATCCAGGAGTTGTTGGCACTGGGCTTCTTCTATGGTGTTGGTGAAGAAGAAGGACAGTACATTGAGGATGTGCATTGACTATAGGGCCCTGAACAAGAAATCCTAAAGAACAGGTACCCTATACCCAGGATTGATGAGTTGATGGAGGAGTTGAGGGGAGCATGATTCTTCTCAAAGACCGATTTGAGATCTAGGTACCATCAGATTCACGTGAGGGAGCAGGATATTCCCAAGACCACCTTCAGGTGTCACTTTGGGCACTTTGAGTTCTTGGTGATGCCTTTTGGGCTAACCAATGCCCTAGTTACATTTCAGTCCTGCATTAATCACATCTTCCATAGTCATTTGAGGAAGTTTGTGTTGGTATTCTTCGATGATATTCTCATTTACAGCAGGACTTGGGAGGAGCATCTCCAGCACATTGAGACAGTATTGCATATCTTACAGGCGAAACAGTTCTATGCCAAACTCTCCAAGTGTGAGTTTGGGTTGACAGAGATGTTGTATCTAGGACACATCATAGGGGTGGATGGAGTAAGGGTCCATGAAGAGAAGATCAGGGCCATCAGGGAATGGCTGGAGCCGAGAAACATGATGGAACTTCGAGGATTCATTGGCATTTACACTTACTACCGGAAGTTCGTCAAAGTTTTCTCATAGCTTGTTGCACCCCTGACAGATTTGACGAAGAAGGGGGCATTTAGTTGGTCAAATATAGCGCAACGAGCCTTTGACAAGCTCAAGGAGGTTATGAGTAGCTGCCCAGTGCTTGCGTTGCCAGATTTTACGCAGCCATTTGTCTTGGAGTGTGATACGTCAGGAGAGGGGATCAACACAGTATTGATGCAGGGAGGTCACCCTATAGTATTTGAGAGCCCGAAGCTCCTTCCGCACGAGAGGTTGTATTCCATATACGACAAGGATATGTTGGCCATCATGCATGCATTGGCTAAGTACCGACAGTATTTGGTAGGCAACAGGTTCAGGGTGAGGACTGATCACAACAGCCACAAGTTCTTTTTGGAGCAGAAGCAACTACAAGAGAGGTAGCAGAAGTGGATCAGTAAGATCCAAGTATATGACTTTGACATTGAGTATGTTGAGGGTAAGAACAACGTGGTAGCAGATGCCCTTTCGCGTAGACCAGCCATGTTGTCTCTTATGAGCTTAGATATAGATTGGAGGGCTCGACTCTTAGTAGAGTACTCCAAGGATAGTTTTGCATGTGAGGTTCTAGATGGGTAGGTGGAAAATGACAAGTACAGGGTGGTCGATGAGATAATCTATTATAGGAACCAGATATTCTTAACTGAGGAGTCTTAGCTCAAGAAGAAGGTACTCCAGGAATCACACAATTCACCTTTGGTGGGACATTAGGGGTTTACCAAAACCTATAGGGCCATTAGAGAGAGGTTCTCATGGAAGGGCCTCAAGGAGGACGTGCTCCAGCACATTCGGGAGTGCGATGTTTTCCAGAGGAACAAGGGAGAGATGAGCCATCCCATGGGTTTATTACAGCCTCTTCCCATTCTGGAGGGGAAATGGGAGAGCATTTCGATGGACTTCATCACAGGGTTGCCCATGGTACAAGGCAAGGAATGTATCTTTGTCGTCATTGATCGACTGACGAAGTACACACATTTCTTTGCCATATCCGCACACTATACAACAACACAGTTGGTCGAGCTATTCTTTAGGGAGATTTTCAAGCTACATGGTCTTCCTAAGACCATCGTCAGTGACAGGGACAGCTGTTTCATGGGCGGGTTTGGGCAAGAGCTTTTCTAATTGGTGGGGACGGAGTTGACACCGAGTACCAGCTATCACCCACAGACGGATGGGCAGATGGAGATAGTTAACAAGTGGCTAGAGGGCTACTTGCGTAACTATGTTAGTGGGCAGCAGCAAGCATGGCTGAAGTGGCTACATTTGGGGGAGTATTGCTACAATACTTCACATCACATGTCCATTGGTATGCCACCATTCTATGCCTTATATGGGTATCATCCTCTATCTTTTGTCGACGTGGTGTTTGGTGATAGCAGGGCTCCTAGAGCCAAGATTTGGATCCAAAAGAGTTAGGATATCCTCTGATCTCTCAAGGATAACATGGCTATAGCACAGAACCAACAGAAATTGTATGCCAACAGGGGTCCTGTAGAGAGGCAGTTCGAGGTAGGGCACATGGTCTACCTATGATTACAGCCATACTGACAGTCATCATTGAAGTAGAAGGGGGCTGAGAAGCTCAAGCCCCACTTTTATGGGCCATATAGGGTGATACGCAGGATTGGACAGGTTGCATATGAGTTGGACCTACCCCAAGGCAGCAAGATTCATAACATTTTTCATGTATCATGCCTAAAGAAGGCATTGGGGCAACAGGTGACTGTGACAGATGAGCTACCACCCATGGATGATGAGGGGCATTTGGTATTGCAGCTGGGGGCTATCATTGACACTAGGGAGAGGCAGTTGCAGAGCAGGATGGTTCGGGAATTCTTGGTGAGGTGGAAGAATTTTCCAGATGAGGATGCCACTTGGGAGAGTCAGGAGATCTTATAGCGTCCATCACTTTAGTTGCTTGAGGATAATCAACATTTTGTCGGGGGAGACTATAATATTCCTAATTAGCTATGGCTAATTGGAATATTCGATTTTGTTAAATTTTTGCCTTCTATAGTTATTTGAAAATAAAAAGTGAGGAAGGGGGAACATAACTCACTTTAGAATAAAAAGTCACTTCCTAGGTAGCACAACGTTGTGACTTAAAGGGGAGCTAAGGGGGCCTATTGACACCTAATCCTCATGATTGCATGAATTTATGTAAATAATTAAATTATAAATTTGAACAGTCATCGGGAGATGAATTGAATAGTCACTCCCTATTGTATATAACAAAGACCTACCTGATGGAATAATACACGAATCAGTTTTTACTTAATGGAGTTACTGCCTGGCCTGACATGGTATCAGAGCCAGCTCATTTTTTTTAGCTCTTATGCTCCTTGTAACTCCTTTATCTACCATATTCCATTATCTGTGCTCTGTCTGTCATATTCCTTTACCTGCACTCTCTGTCTGCCAGAAGGCGACTGTCCATAAATGTTTGTTGTTCTGCCAGAAGGCGACTATCCATAAACATTTGACTGCCTAAATGACAAGGTATCAGAGGCGACTGTCCATAAATGTTTGACTGCCTCCCTTCACTTCTTCTCTCCGCATGCCTTTCTAGGCTGCCCTATTATTCATTGGATTGCTTGAGGTTTTTCTTCGTGGGAGGATTTTGGGACCTCAATCTTTGGCAGCTCTGTTGGGTGGTTAACCTCATATATTTATTCTGTAAATTTTGGACCTGCAGACCATTTTATTTTGGGTCACCAAGTTCATTTGGGTTGGCTGGAATCTGCCATAGGCGGATTTCTGGAACTTTTTTTTCATTCTTTGCCTCAAAATCTATTGTTTATACCACTGAAAATATCTCCCCTATGAGCGGTGGCGTTGTTAAAATCTCTTCTGCGATCAATATATGATAGAAGCCTGCAATAATTCTGGAGGAAATTCCACTGTACAGTTTTTCGACTGATTCAAAGAATGAAATTTTCTCTAGGATGAAATGTGAAGAAAATCTATGACACACTCAGATTTTGTAGCACGAAAATATCTTCCCTACTGGGCATCTTGCACATGATGCATGGTTGAGAATGGGAGGATTTTCTGGCCGCTCTATACTATGGAAGTTTTGAACGATTGGCTCCAGAAAAGTTTGAACAAAATGCTCCAGAAACACAGTCACGTTGTTTTGAACGTTGTATACATTGGTCTGTCACATATATACGCTATATACGTTGCCTTGTCACATATATACACAGTATATGTTGGCCTATATACGTTGTTTTGAAGCTGTAAGTGTGGAGTATCTCCCACAGAGAGTTGTTGATGCTGCATTGAATATGCAATGCATTGGTTTCTAGGGTGAGTACTATGCAAATTCACTATGCACTATCCAATTTTATGAGGACCAAATAGTGTTTTAAATTATAAAAAAAAATCCCTTTTATGAAGATCGAATGGAATTTTTAAATGGTGGATTTATATGAGGTTTAAAGCAAAACACTTATATGGGTCACATGGTATTGGCGTCCATATTGGTATATAAGGAAGAGATTTGAAATCTTTTGAGAATGCCCTTTTGAATACAATTTTACTGTAGATTGGCAGAAGTATTTCTCTATCAACAAAAGTAATTTTTTTACAGAATGCATTCAATCATATCCATGGTGGGAATAGTTCTCACTGGCAAGGAGAACTATCTTGAATGGTCCCAGATGATAAAACACACCCTCATTTTCAATGAGTTGTGGAAAGGAGTGTGTGTCAGAGAAGGAGACAATGAACCAGTACACCCTACCTCAAACAAAGAGCTCGTCATTTGGGAAAACAAGAACAGCAAAGCTTATGCATTAATCACAGCATATGTAAATGAAGAGGTGAGTCACCATATTTCTTCATATTCAACTACCTTTGAAGCCTTACAAAAGCTGAAAGAACTCTATGACTCACATTCTACACTTGAAGTTGTCCAACTCATGATCAAACTCTTCACCCTTGAACTGCAAAATAATGATCCTCTTGCTCTTGCATCTGAAGTAAAGTCTATAATGCATGATATAAAACCCACTAAGATTGAATTGGATATTCCTCTTATTTCTTTTTTCAAGTCACTTTATCCTACTTACTCCAATTATCTTGAGTCCTTGCAAGCAAATGGAAATCTCAAATATAGAACCTTTGACTCTCTTGTGAAAAAGTTTGCTAAAAGAGAGAAAGATTTTGGAAAGAAGACAGCCCCTGAATCTTCTGAATAGGTTGTGTGCCTTGCTCATAAAGAAAAGCATCCTACTCAAGATTCTACAAGAGGAAGAGGTGGACGATGAGAAAGAGGAAGAAATTTTAGAGGTAGGGGGGGTTTACATTCTCAAGGAGAAAAGGCAGATTTGCACTGTATTCGCTACAAAAGAAATGGATCACATGATGCCTCTACATGCAAGCTACTATGCGAAAAAATTGAGAAGAAAAGAAACCAACAGAAAGGTAAAGCTAATGATATAGACAAAGGTAAAGCACCTGAATCCACTCACTATGTTGTGGCACAATGTAACATTGCAGTAAATGAAGATCTATATAATGCTTCACTTGATTCTTGGAAAAATGATTGGTTGCTTGATTCAGGAGCAACCTGCCACCTGACTCATAGAAAAGATTTTTTTGAAGATTTCACTAACAATGTTGATGGAGCAGTATACTTTGCAGATCAATAAAAAATCAAGCCATCAGGGCTTGGCACAATCAGGCTTAAACTGCTTGGTCTTCTAGACTTTCTTCTGCATCATGTTCTATATCACCCACAACTCAAGAGAAACTTGTTGTCCTTGTTCCACATCTTCCAGCAAGGTCACTCCATTCATATGTTTGATGGCAAGCTTGAGGTAAGAAAATCATCTGACCACTCACTTGTCATGAGGGGAATAGAAGAAGAAAGGCTTATCAAGCTGCAAGGAACCTCTGCTCATGCACAACATTTCTCATACAATTCTCATCATGAAGAAGGTACACTTCCATTAAGTTTATTATGGCATGCTAAATTTGGACATTTGAACTATGACAATCTCCGCTTATTGAAGAAAAATGGTGTTGCTGGTTTGCCTACAATTCCTAGGAAACTTAAGCAATGTGATGCTTGCATTCTAGGAAAGCATAGCAAACAGTCCTTTCATGATTCACATTCAAGAGCGCATAGAAAACTTGAACTCATTCATTTATATTTATGTGGTCCAATGCCTGTTCCTTCTGCAAATGGAAATAAATATGTCATGAAATTTATTGATGACTACACCAGAATGTGTTGGGTTCATTTATTGAAGAACAAATCTGATGCTTTCAAACATTCAAGAATTTTCATAAATGGATTGAAAATGATGCAAAATCTCATATTGGGTCTATTCGCACTGATAAT